>CAJNOP010000463.1:61801-75866 GCA_905250075.1 Rotaria sp. Silwood1
TTGTTCTTAATACCTTGTTAAGAAGACTCTAAGCAAGAGATAAAAAAGTTGAAAGTATGTCTAATATTCGGTTAAGCACGATAATCATTTTTAATAATATAATCTTGAATATAGAAATTTTTTAGTAGTTTATAACAAAAGAGTATGTCAGACAATAGTTCTATACAACAAGCTGAAATCATAATTGAAAATCGGAAATACATCATTACTTTTAAAAAAAAAAGTAGCATGTTTTTTTCTACTTGAAAATATATATGTTAAGGTGGGTGTGAAAAAAACTAAAAATAAAATGAGCTTAATAGTGTGGAATAACATCATTCTTTTTTTTTTCTCTTCTTTTCCACTTAATATTTGAGTACATCCCTTTTCTATATGAATGACATTGTGATGAGTCTTCTGTTGAAAGGTGAGTAAGAAAAAGAAGAAAAAGAAGAAAAAGAAAAACTACTATACAAAGTTTACTTTTGTCATTAGATTATAAAGCACTTTGACTCTGTCTATATTTCATTTTTGTTACTCATTTCTAACATACTGATTTCCTCTTCAATAGTATTATATTAAATCATATGAATTTATCAATGATTTATATTTCCAAAGTTTTTATGTATTTCTTTTGTTTTGTTTTGATCATTCAGAAGAAAAAAAAATCATTTATGAATTAATATTTCTTTTCTATTATTATTCTAGATTAAGATCTAATCTATTGTTTATTTTTAAATTATGGCTGAACATATTGATAAAAATCGTTTAAATAATAATCTTCGTTATCGTTTTGATTATGTATCAAAATTTCTTAATTTTACTAAAGAAGATATTGGAATTCTTAATACATTAGCACCAATTATATTTCCACGTATACCATTTATTGTTGAAACAATTTATAAAAAATTATATACATTTGATATAACAAAAAAATATTTTCTTATACGAAATGATGATTTTGATAGTTTTTCATCAAATGATGAAACAAATATATCTGTTATATCAGCACAAACAGATTTTCGTAAAGATATGTTAAGTGTATATTTAAAACGTATATTAATTCAAACGGAATGGAATGATTTATTTCTTCAATATTTATCACAAATTGGTGAAATTCATACTGAATCTGATCATACAGAACCAACACATATTGATTATATACATATAAATAGTTTATTTGGATATTTAGAACATATTTTAATTGATATTATATGGAATACAGATAGTCTTGAAAAAAATAAAAAATGTTCAGGTATACGAGCAATAAATAAAGTTTTTTGGATACAAAATGATTTTTTTACAATGCATTATGGAATATCATTTAAACAAGATCCTATTCCAAATAATTCTTTAAAAAAACAAGTACATTGTTCTTTTAAATAAATACAAAAAACAAAAAAAGAATTTTTTTTATATTCTATGTATTAATTTACTCCTTGTATTTATTCTAATAAACACGTAAAATAAAATTTTATCGGTGTTTCGATTTTTTTTTTTTTGGGTGATATTTCATCAAAGTGATACATTTTAATGGAAACAACATGATATAAATCAAGAAGGTTAATTTTCATTTTAAATTATACGTTTGATTAAGCACATTTTTTTTTTTTTTGAATCAAATTAATAGTCATTATAAAAACCATTAAAGATAATGTTTTTTTTTTTTTTTCTCTTAAAAGCTTTCAATTCAAATTACAAATAAAACATTTTATTACATTAGACTTATAATCAATTCTTTTGTTCTTAAAAATGAATGATCAATCTACTTTTTATTTTTTTAAATACTACCATCAAACATTTATTGTCAGTCATTGAGTTCTTATTTTTTATTAATAATAATAAAAAGAACAGCATAACCCATAGAATTTTCTAGTGTCATTTTATTTGTTTAAACAATTACGTCTGTCTTATATCAATGGTAATGACAGAGAGTATGGATTAATGTATAATGTATGAAATAAAAAAAAACAAAAATGCTATATTTGACCTTATTCTAATAGAATTTGTTTGAGTGAAAAATATCAATTATAAAATGCAAAGACATATGTAAAGAAAATGACATAAACAGTTAATTATGAACAGATATTTTTGTTTGTAAAACAGACATATGTCAAAATTATTCATTTATTTTATACCAGAGATATAACAAAAAAAAAAAAATATTTATTCAAATCTAACATTAAACATTATGATATATATAAGAACTTATGATAATTTCTAAGTATATTAAAAAATTTTTAAATATCTTAAATTTTTTTTTTTTATTTTCCATATTATGAAATTCCGAATTATCAGAGATATTATTATTGATTTATAAAAATATAAAGAATCAACAACGAACGTATCTGAAATTTATTCGAAATTTGACAACGTATTAAAACCTCTCGAGAAAGAATACTTTCTATTATTATCATTATTATGCTCATTATTTATATATGATGAGAAAAAATTTTCTTTCTATAAATACAATAGTTTTACATATTCTTATACGATTATGTTATATATAGTATCATAATTCTTTTAAATTCAACAAAAAATAATTTTATATAAAAAAATATTCAGCAATAATAAATCTGATAAAAGAAATAATGGTAATGATTAATTAATAATAATATAGATTATGGCTTAGAACGTTTATAAAAGTTCTATATATATATATATTCTAGTTTACAATATGGAACAAATCTATGAATGTGTTTGAAACAATACCAATTCATGAAATGAATTTTTTCTTTCGGAAAAATTCTATAACATAGATTGAAGATTTAATCCCATGTGATTGATAGAATGGGAAAAGTATTTAATCTCACGAGATTTTTCTCATTAAAAAAAATACAAGTTATGTGTGACACAAAGTGTGAACTTAAAATACTTTATAGGTACACTAGGTACCAAAATTTATTGTATTTTCATTATTAGTCTCATTCATTCATATAAAAAATTTTCTTTGTTATTATGTTTTTTCATATAAAACCTCTTAACATTTATTATAGAACTATTAAACAATGAAAAATAATATTAATTTCATACAGTACTGTATGCTTCAAATTCATTTAAATTTTTAAATACTTTTCTACCGTAACTGTTAAGTTTTTTTTGTTACATGAGCGATGTAAGGTAAGTTTTTTAGGAGAAGTAATACATTGTATTTTTTCTCAATGTTATATTTCTTTATTCTTTGTCTAGTTGCCTCTAGCGCTCTTGAAAATTGCGTGTGTGTATTTCTTTTTTTTAGCTCAAGGAGGCAAACATTTGAATGAGCCCTATATATATATAACAAGAATCTAAAGAGGCATTTATGTTGATTAACCTTTATGAGACGGTAATTATTCTCTTTTACATGTTCAAGTTTGCTTGTTGTTTCATAAACGAAACACTCATATTCTTTGTACTCATTAGTGAGACAATGAAATTTAGGTCTCATTCTTACATAAGAGATGGGAAGAAATTAAGTGAATCTACTAATTGCAATAATTAGAAGAAATCTTTAACAATATGCTATAGTAGTACCCATGTACACTTGCGTGCGAATTATGTATAAAAAATCTTTTCTTAAATACTTTCTCAATATAATGACAATCGAACATTATTCAAGATGTAATAAAAATTGCCGTATGTTGGGTTTTTTATCAGTCTGACTACTAACCTAAGTATAGAAATTGATATTTTTTTAGAAAATTTTTGAACTTTCATATTTTGGCATGCATGAGGAAGTGTCAGTACGCTTAATTTGCTTTTAGCATCAACATACAATAAAAGTATCTGCCAATATAGAACGTTCATTTGTCATTTTGTTTTAGTCACTATTAATAAATCAGTTCTGCAACTAGCTCCTATCCATCCATAACACAAGATACATTGAAGATAATTATCATCTTGACTACTAAAGTTTTTCATTATCTTAGACATCATCTGACAGCTGTAAGAACAACGATTTCTCAAAAATATAGTTTTTTTTCGCAATATCTATTTTCATTTTAGTTTTTGTGTTCGTTTTACTATGTAGGTTGTCAAATGTTTTTAATCTATGAAAAACAAATGGATGATGTCATTCAACATAACATTTCATTCAACTTTAGGCTGACTACGAAGTAATCAGCCATACAATTTATTTAATTACCAACCAAATTAATATGATATATTTATGAGATCTAACTTTCCTTGTAGAAATGTTGAATGCACCGAAAGAGTGTGTTCTTTTTACTTTGATTATTAGAATATACCTTCTTACTAAATATTTGACTATCATAGGATATTGTAAATGAAAATTTAATTCAGTAAACGAAATCATTTATTCAAACTATGTAGCGAGTTTTGATTTGTTTTAACTTTCATATATAATCCTGTATTTTTTTTTTATTTTCATCACTTTTTGGAAACAGGATCAAAAATCTGAATTATTCAACAAATCTAGAATAATTCAGAATGCTTCCAATCAAAAGTAGCATCAGTACAAAACTTTGTTTATTATGTTATCCTGTTTTCAGCTTTTCTTATATTTCGTCCATTTTGTTTCTGTCAGAAGCTATCGAATGTTGACAAGTACAGATAGTTGATGGTATCGATAAAAAACATTCTATCCTTAAGACATAAGAATGATAAAATCAATTCATAGTTTTTCGAAACTGAATATAGACGAATTGAAGCTAATTAAAAATAATTAACCAAATGAATCTCTAGAATTCACAAAGCAACGCAGTCCATCATGTGCTTTTCATGTACCAAGGAATAATATAAATAATAAATACTACTTAACCTATGAGGACAGGTTTACTGTTGGACGAAACAAAAATGCTCTTAGATAATACATGCATATATATATAAGGACAATGAACAGAATTAGAGTTTTCTAGAAGAAAGTGAACTCGTATGAGGATAACAAAGACATTACACGCGAGACGCTGATAATAAAAGTCATCATTCATTGAAAATCTTAGGAAACAGTATAGAAGTAATAAGTCTAGCTATATGAAGAAAGAAGATGAATGAAAGCACAATACAAATTATAGTATGAGGATACACTTGAAATGATAGATCCATAGCCTGTCGAGCAATCTATGACATCGAAATCTTATAAGAGAGTGGTAGTGACCCACGCACAGAAAACTTTTGATCTACATTATGATAACAGCCGTGTTGAAGCACATACGTATGCTTCTTGGTCTCGAAGGACTCATTTTAATGGACAAAATATCTACTTATAAACTCAACAATTAAAAAGGAACCATTTGTCGACGATTGATAAATAATCTAAAATAGATATTCTCCATATATTGACTTATGTTATGAATAGAAAAAAAGAAGCAATAATCTTTCATTGCTTTCCTTTATTTTTTTTTAGGGGAAGCATTTGCTGGTCTCTAAAAAAGCTCAAATTATTATTTCAGCTAGAAAATATAAGATTTACAATTATCAAAAACAAATGATCAATAACATTACTATCTCGATGAAACATAATTGAAAATAATAAATATGTAATCAATCTTCCGATACGTCAGTTGTTGCGAACGTTTCCAAATATCCTTTTATTCTACTAAAAATGGAGCATCAAACAAAATGTCTTCATATGATATCTTTTTCATCATCAAGACAATCTACTCTAGCAAAAGCAAGAATCTTCGTCCATTTTGATATTACAGTAGAGTTGTGATAGTCGAAAATAAATTGGTTATAAGATGATTAAAATTTTCTAATTACTGTTTACAATTCAAATGTTACAATAGTAATACTATTTATTTAGTATAGAAATTCTGATAAGATTAAGATTGATTTTTTTTGAAATTGATAGAGTAATCTTTAAAAACATCTGTATAGTTTACATCAAAATGTCAAGAGAACTTATTAATATTTAGATGTAAAAGTGCAAATTCACAAAATATGATTGTAATGAGGTCATGCGATACACAAGTCAGAAAATAACAAGTGACTCAAAATAAATAGTGATCTCAATATTTCCTAAGAGAGAAGAAACTAATTTCTTTATTTCTAATGATTTCTTTGATTTATGGTGAACTCTAAAGAGTTCTATCTGTTCATCATGAATTAATAAGAACCATTGGAAACGCTTAGACATAATAGAAATCAGTGCTTTATTTTTAATTTTTTTACTGAAGATTTTCAATGGTTTCTAACATAGAAACCAATTTATTGTCTCTTGGTATTTCTTTAATATTTAGTTTATTTTCTCTTTGTTCACATCGTAATGTTTGTTTTTTCCAAAAGACACATCATAGAATCCTTTAGGAGAAAATATCAGAAGTTCTGCTGTAGAACTTCAAGGTGTTAAAACTAGACAAATAATAAAGCGCAGCTTCGATATGTTTAACACCTTCAAATAAAAAACTATTTCTTTCGGATTTTGTTCGTTTCAACTTTTTTCATTTTTTCTAGTGATTGAAAGGTGCTATCCGAGATTTGAGGATATCTGAAAAATCATCTCATTATCGTTCTAACTTATCAATAAAATATTTTAAGAGAAAATTATTTAACAAATTTATCAAGCATTCAGCTCCAACCAGATATGATCATTAAACATATCAAATGACTAAAATATATTATTTGTAGTCGAGAGTTCATTTTTCCAACAGAAACTGCCAATTTTTGAGACTACTGTATTTTGAATCAGTACGAAAATCAGAGTAAAAAAATTGTTATTTAACAGAGACCGGCGGGACGATCAAAAACTGTCCCGGCAAGGTCTACCGGGAGTGGTTCAAAGACTGCGTCCCGTCCCGGCTAATCCTGCGAGCATATTTTCACCAAAAGTAGACAGTGTATATATATCGTTGCAAAACCGAAGGCGAGGAAAGCATGAAGCAAGTGTCTTTGATCCATCGATAGATTTAGACAAGTCACATAGATGATAGAGAGGAAAGTGAGTACTGTTGGATGTGAATGAGTAAGTCTTGCAACACTTCCGGCAAGAAACAAATTTGTTAATATGTTCTGAAGGACTACCATTAGAATCAATGAGTGCCGGAAATTCAAATACTTGCTAACAGGCAGACGTCAGTTTCCTATTTGTATTGTTTATAACGACAAAACGATCTTTCTCTTTCTTGAGGAAATTTCCAATTTGTACACAAAAATAAGCCGTATAACTTGAAGTACGAATGAGTGTTGATGGTGTTGAAGTAGGAGAGGGGAGATCAATTCTCGATGAAGACGAAATAATACGAGAGCATGGAGAATAACTACGACTATCAACTTTTCTCGGCGTAGAATCCATGTGTAAAGACGAATTGAAATGAATAACTTTCGAAAGTAACAATTGTGACAAAATGAAACAGAATGAACAAATGTATACATGCCTAACTTTATTCTATTTTCTATGTTAGACGAATTATATTATGATCGTTATCTTAGGGGTCGAACACACTAGAGACAACTGTCTTAACTTAAGTCTGAATTAACCAATCACATTACTTAATTCAGACTTAAGTCATCTTTTTGAGATGACTTAAGTATAAATTAACCAATCACGTTGCTTAAATTTGTCTGAAGTTAAGTCACTTCTGTAGTGTGTTTGGCCCCTTATTCTTCGGTCATCATTCATCTCATTCAATTCAAATTGACCGTCAATATTGTTCTTTTTCTGTCTGAATATCTGTTCACACAATAGTCGACCGCTTTGATAACCATTCTTCTACTCTTGTGACATAAAATCGATCGCGATTGTGATACACAACATGGACGGTCATTTTTGTGTTTTGTTCCATTAATGCAAATAAGCGGGAGAAGCACTAAGTCCCGTCTATCCCGCGACCTTTTGTCCCGTCCTGTCCCGCCATACTTCTATTTTTCTTCTCCCGTCCCGGAACGACGAGACGGGACAGGATTTGTCCCGTGTCCCGCTGGTCTCTGTTATTTAATAAGATGTAAGGTTATTAAGGTTAAAAGAATTTTATTCAATATAATTAGGCCCATCAAGCTCTAAGCATGTATCAATCAACATTCGAGTAAAATTTATCTAGTTTTTTATTAACTAATGAGAAATAAAAGCAAGTGTTTTATATCACTAGAATTGCTAGACCGTGAGTGACAAAAACATTTAATTACTTTTTTTAGATTCTGTTTTATTGTTGGGGAAATTGAACTTTTTTTCCTGTCTGATAGTTATATGCGACAAAAGAAAAAAATGTATTCGTATTTAGCAGTTTTTGTTATCATGATCAAGTCACAAAGCAAAATAGATAGTATACTCGGAAATCAGTATCACAAACTGCTTTTCATGAAAAATTAAACTGATGTTTTCCTTAGATCTATTATTTCTAAAATCTTGCTTCTAGTTTCTTAGGGATTGATTTTCCGAAAACATATATGATTTGATGCAGTATTTGACACTGTTTCCCTAATATATGCTATCTATTTCGCTTTATGATTTGACCATGATAATAAAAACTGCTAAATACGAATACATTTTTTCCTTTTACCACATGTAATTATCAGACAGGAAATAAAGCCAATTTTTCCAACAGTAGAACAAAAACTGAAAAAAAATTAACTAAGTGCTTTTGTTGCTCACGGTCTAGTGATTCTAATGAGATGAGACATTTGCTTTTATCTGTCGTTAGTAAAAAAAAACCTAGATAAGCTTATAACAATGTTCACGAATACCATGCTTTGAGCTTGATGGATCTAATTATATGCGATAGGATTTTTTAGCCTTACAATGGAACTGTTTGTCATGTCAGATGATTTGCTTAACTATGTTCTGGCCAAATTATCACTCTCACCGCCGAATTAACAAATATAAAATACTACATGCCCATGGCGAGTCTGGACCGAGATATAGGATTTCCCAGTGAATTTTCTCTACAGGACCCCATTTTCTCAGCACAATCATAGTTTCGAATTTCAACTTGAAACTTTATACAAATGAAGGTCTCGATGAGATTAGTTTACAGAATAAATTTCAGAAATCTTGGGCTATTTTTCTTCGAGATATGAATTTTTCAAAATATCGGCGTTTTTCTATAGAATTTGTATATTTTAAGAGATTCATATCTCGAAGAAAAATTGCCCAAGAATTCTGAAATTTATTCTGTAAACTAATCTCATCGAGACCTTCATTTGTATAAAGTTTCAAGTTGAAATTCGAAACTATGATTGTGCTGAGAAAATGGGGTCCTGTAGAGAAAATTCACTGGGAAATCCTATATCTCGATCCAGGCTCGCTATGGGCATGTAATATTTTAAATTTGTTAGTTCGGCGATGAGAGTGATAATTTGGCCAGAACATAGTTAAGCAAATCATCTGACATGACAAATAGTTCCATTGTTAGTAACTTTACATCTTATTAAATAACATTTTTTACTCAGATTTTCATGCTGATTCAAAATATAATATTTTCCAAAAAGTTTTGTAAAATAAATGTAAAAAACGTAAATATTCAAAAAATTGTTTCAAAAGCTCTAATTTGCAGCGTAGATGTTAGCAAAAAACTACTCCGCAATAGAAAACCACCTTTGAAAAAGCAAGATGAATCTTCATAAAAGAGGACTATGGCTTTTTTGTTTTTGTAGAAGTGCAGTGTTTCTAATGAACCTTAAAAATACGGTTGTATACGACCCAACATCGTTATTTACAAACATAAATAGATTCTATATTTTTCATCCTTGGCATGCTTCACAATCATTATATAATTTTCATAACATCAAATACATATCAACTATTCCAAATATAAAAACCTAATAATAATGATGGATTTTTATAGATTTAGTTCCATTCTTAAAAAAAGAACAGTATTATTAGAAGATGCAGAAAGCCGTGAATCCATGAACTGCATCATTTATCTATATTAGAAGTACTTTTCAATCGATACTTTTCACTTGAGTTCATGATGTCTTGTTTGAAACTTTATCAAAATTATGCGTCTCAAATTAATAAGTGTCGAAGCATTCGAAAAAACCTTTGATAATTTAGCCAAATATTTATTCTTAAAAGTTAGTGTTTTCATTAATTTGAAGAAATATCAATTATGTACTAAAGTAAAGTTTCAGTTTTTGATTATAGTGTGCCAATATAGAATGTTTTATGAACTTTTTAACTTATAACGGAACGTCTTCAGATGTTCCCTTCGGATTTGAAACGCTGTCGCTTATAGATGCTATTTTATAATGGTTCAATAAAAACTCTCAAATAATTATGAGTCCTTATTGATATTTAGCTAAGCTGTCGAATTTTTTATTGAAGCTAATCTAGGTGAGTTCTGTATCTTGGCTAATTTTGAGATCAAAATTCTATGGCCTCTAGAAAGTAGACATATTAAAAGTTTAATAGCTTTGACAAATGTCCATAGAAGTTCAACTTTTTTAAATATTTTTATCAGAAGACTACATAATGTCTAAATATAATAAATTATTGAAATTGAAAGGGGACACCTTAGGAGATTTTCTCATTAGTTCTTGTCTGGCGTTATGTGCATCATATAAACTTGAGTTAAAATGAACTTTAATACCCATCATGAGAAAGAGAATACTTAGTTGTATTTCAAAAACTATTCTATTAAATTTTGATATTGATATAAAGTTAGAAAGAAAAGTTGAATTATTGAACAGATTATTTATTTTTGATATTCAAGCAATAGGAAATGAAAATAAAAATTCTTTTAGAATTTCTATCACTCTATATTGTATTATGAGAAAAGAACGCATAATGATCAAGGACAAAACATTTTTAATAACGCAATTACATAGCAAAGATCATCTAGCATTGACATCCGTTATATTTCGATAAATAATTTAAATAGTACTTTAATTAGAATTTACTATTTATGTAAAAAAAAAACAAGGAACTCAAAGTTTAATGTCCTGTGGAAATAACTTCCTCAATATCCGTTTTCATTTGAGTTCTGGAATTCCTATTCCTATTTCATTTTCATGTTGGAGAAAACTTATCGCTAATAGATATTAGCCTCTTGTAGCATTATTTTTTTTGCAATATGATGTTCCTATTGTAGTAATTCATCAGCAAGTACTCATATTATACTTAGACTAAAAATGTCACGATACATTAGGAGTATGCTTGCGATCAGAGTACTAGGTCATAGTATTCATGTTGAGATATAAATATTAGAAATAAGTGCTTATTTTTCAATGTTTAATAATTTGAATAAATACTCTTATGTAAAATACTTCTTTGTTTTGTAGTTTCGTTTTATTTGAATATAAATAGTAAGTAGAAATGTGTATAATACAAAAATTTATTAATAATGAATTTAAGAATTAGTATTGTTAATCTTAATATATTTAATTGTCTTAACTAAATACAATTAAATATACTTTTTTTTTTCTGCTGATGACTAATTTTTATCTACGTAGTGACATCTAAACAATGTATAAATAAATTATTTACTATTGTTGTTCTTGTTCTAATAATTTACATAATACAAGTATATTTTAATATACAAGAATAAATAATTTATTAAAATTTCAAATATTGAATTTCATTTGATAAGTACCACAAATTGAAATAAAAAAAAAAAATCTATTTACATTCATTTAAAAAGTCAATATTCATTAAACTTGAATGAATGGTTCATTAGACGAGAATAGATTCACAAAAAAAAACAAAGAAAAGAATCCATCAAGTCACTAAAACAAGTTTTTTTTACTTTTCGTTTCATTTGATCAAATAGTTATTTTTTTTTTTTTGAATACATCACTTAAATTTATTTCTATATATAGGGTTGGCCAGTCTAGCCGGATGTCCCTATGCCTTTTTCCGTCATTCAGTTTCTATAATATATCAGAAAAATCTAATTTTTATAATAATAATAGTACTTGCATAATGCTAATGATCTGCCAAGGCTAGGAAGTTTATGTCTTGGTTCAAATCACAATCATTAAGTGTCTTTAGAATTAACTGTTGGTAAATATCAAAAGGCTTTGAAAGATGCTTTATCGATTTCGTTTCAAACAAGAGATAAATTGTTTCTCTTTGGCGGATCATCAGTATTATATGAGTACTATAACTAGCAAAAAAACAGATATTTCTGACATATTGTAGAGACGAATTGATTAAAAACGGGATTGGAACATCCGGCCAGACTGGCCAACCCCATATATAAGTGTATCAATATGTTACTAAATATTTTATGAGTGATCATGTTTCCACCTGTAATTAAATGTGATGTTTACAGAGTAGTTCATATGAGTACTCGCCTAAATACAAAACTAGCGTCTATTTACATTAAATTGCTCAAGTAGCTGTGTAAGTAATACTTCAAGGGTTCATATTAACAAATGTTACTTGCTCGATCAATAGGTTTAATACGAGTTGTTTCAAATAAAAGATAATATTCGAATTTAGAATATGTAGGTGACAGCTTTCAACTCATACAAACTAGTTAATCATATCAACTAATTCTTGGAGTTATTGAGTAAACCTTCTAACAGCTTTAGTCATTATTTAATTACTCATTGATTATGAATGAATGTTTGTGAAGGATTATTAATTACTCTGAACAACTCTAGTTTCACGCATTGAAATAGCACTGTTATCAGCACAGTAGAAATAAAGGAAGACAGATTATGTAAAAATCAAGAATTATTAAATAAACATATTTTAATGTAGATGAAAACAAGAAAAAAAGAAACATTTTAGAATATTCATATGTGACAGTCGTTTATATTTCCTTGTTTTCATTGTCGAGATCTCCATGGGAGTTTATGTTAATGTAGAGAATAAGTTTGAAGGAACATGTCTTACAGCAGAAACTTTTTCAGGATACATTTTTATCATAGATAATACTTTCTTTTTTTCTCCATTTTAAGTCGAATATAAGTAAATCAAAAAACAATTCTTCTCAACTACAGTTTTTTTTTGACATTACAAAAAAAAAACCTTTTATTGTTGGATAACATTTCGTTCGTACTTGATAGATATCTTATATATAGAAGGGATATGACAATGCTGCATGAATGAACATCATTAATTCTATTTAGAATTTCCTTTAAAAGAAAAAGAAAAAAAAAACTAATCTTCTTAGAAAAAGGAAGATAAAGTCATTTGAAAATCTTCATCATGGCTGAACATATCGACAAAACTCGTCTTAATAATGATTTAAATTATCGTTTTAATTATATATCAAGATTTATTGGTTTTAATCAAGATGATATTAAAATACTCAATACATTAGCACCTATCATATGTCCACTTCTTCCAGCTATAGTTGAAAAAGCTTATAAAAAATTATATACATATGATATAACAAAAGATTATTTTCATATGCGTAATGATGGTTTTCAACAATTTTTACCAAATAAAGATTGTGGTATAACATTAGATTCCGTACAAATTGATTATCGTAAAGATATGTTAAGTGTATTTTTAAGACGTATATTAACACAAACTGATTGGAATGAATCATTTCTTCAATATTTATCACGTGTTGGAGAAATTCATACAAATAAAGGTGGTTCATCATCAATTAATGTTGATTATATACATATAAATGCATTACTTTGTACTCTTGAAAATATATTTATTGATACTATATGGTCTATAGATAGTATTGAATTTAAAAAAAAACGTGAAGCATTACATGCAGTAAATAAATTTTTTTGGATACAAAATGATTTTTTTACAATGCAATATGGAATATCATTAAAAGAAAAACAATTATCTATTGTACCGAAAATTAATTTTTCGAGTTGTTTTTTTCGTTAATTTATTAATTTAACTATGATGTTGTTTTTGTCTTTTTATTGTAAATCATAGTATAAAAAATAAATTATAATATACATGTCGCTAATTAGTTTAGTTTTTTTTTTCTTTTTTAATTCTATAGATTACTTACAAAATTTAATTTTGGATTCAATTTTGACATAGTAAATTTAGCTTAAAAGAAAAATGTGATCTTACTATTGCACTCATATCCATGAATATGAACTTTTATATTGTTGTTAAAAAAGGACAAATTTCTATTTTCCTAAGCATATCTGTCAGTTTCAGTTGTTTCAAAAGAAATAAAAGTACAAATATTCTGTATCCGACAATATATGTATAACTAATTATGAAATTGTATATAGAAAGATTATTTGATACGTTCGTTTTCTTTCCAGATAATCTCTTATCAAA
>CAJNOP010000463.1:75966-118813 GCA_905250075.1 Rotaria sp. Silwood1
TTTTTTTTTTATTTGAATAAACAAAACTACAATTAATCATAATGTCATGCGAAGAAGAAAAAAAAACAAAAAGATTAAATTTTGATGTATAGAAATAGGATGATATATCATGTCTAAAGGTTATTTTATTTTTAGAAAGATACAAGAAAACGAAATTCACTTTTCATTATATATATAAATATCTAAATGAAAATTAATCCATACGTTTATATTGAATTAAAGACTTTCTTTGAAAATAACTATCGTTCTCTCTATCAATAACATCATAAATAAGTCATTTTTTTGTCTTTTCAGATAAATAGTTTCTTAGACTATTTCTTATAAATAAAGTATTTCTATAGCTTTTCTCTAGTACCATAATCGAAACAAAAGGCTAACATATTTGACATTTTCTTATTAGCACATGTTACAAAGATAAAAAACACAATGTCTAGGCGACGAATGGCATTATGATTGCTAACTAGAGAAAAGTTTTATAATCTATGAAAAGAAAAAAAAAATAGAACAGAGAAAAAAGAGAAATAAAAAACAAATGATATGACAATGTTTGCATATATTGCATCGTCATGACGGAACACATCGATAATAATCGAATTCATAATGATCTTCGTTATCGTTTTGATTATATATCAAAATT
Source organism: Rotaria sp. Silwood1 (assembly GCA_905250075.1). Lineage (NCBI taxonomy): Eukaryota > Metazoa > Rotifera > Eurotatoria > Philodinida > Philodinidae > Rotaria > Rotaria sp. Silwood1. Next base: position 76,604 of record CAJNOP010000463.1, read on the forward strand.
TCTTAATTTTAAACAAAATGATATAAAATTACTTAATACATTAGCATCAATTATATTTCCAAGTATTCCTGTTCTTGTTGATAATGTTTATAGAAAATTATTTTCATATGATATAACAAAACAACATTTTATTTTACGTAATCAAGGTTTTGAAAATATTGCTGCTATAAAAGATAATAATTTAACAATAGATTCAGCACAAATGACACTTAGAAAAGATATGTTAAGTATGTATTTAAAACGTATATTAACACAAACGGAATGGAATGATGCATTTCTTCAATATTTATCACAAGTTGGTCAAATACATGCAAGTAAAACTGGTGCAAGAGCAATTAATGTTGATTATATGCATATCAATGTTTTATTTGGTTATATAGAACATTTATTAGTCGATACTTTATGGACTATTGAAAATCTTGATGATAAAACAAAACATGATATGATTATGGCAATTAATAAATTATTTTGGATTCAAAATGATATTTTTACAATGCATTATGGAATGTCAACAAAAGACAAATCATTATCTATTGATACAACAAAAATCAAACCAAAACGTTGTTGGTTATTTAATTAATATTAAAACTTTGATGATTAATTTTAATATATAAATACGTATATATACATATATATATATATATATGCACTATGTTATTAGTTCCCTTCGTTTTTCTCAAATAAAACAATAACAAAAAAAGTAAATAAAAAGATAATAATCTTTTTTCTTTTTATGCAATATTTATCATTTTTATTAACATAGTCACAAAATAATAAGACGAAAGTCTATTGTTCATTGAACACAATTATTTTTGACAATATATCAATGTATAAAAAGAGAAAAGAAAAATTTTTCAAGACAATGTAATCTAATTATAAAAGTTAATGGAGACATTAGACATAGCTTTTTTTTTTTTCAATGAATATAATCTTAGTGCTGTTAGGGCACAAGGACCTGGAAAAAAGACACTGCTGGATACTAAATAAGAATAAGATCTCTTTCCGTTTACTAAGAAACTACTATAAGTACAATAGAAAAATAGTAACAAGAGTTCTTAACACAACAAAGAAAAATTCTTCAATATCAATAAACAATACACAAGTATAATCAAACAAATAAAATATTCAATTTCAATAATGAATAAATATTCTATATTATCTATTGTATAAATTGTTGATAGATATTTTTAATATTATTATTACTTTTTTTCATAAAAATAAGTTAGTAAATGATTTTTGAAAAGACAAAAAAATTAACATTTAGGTTTTTTTTTTTGATTCATTCTTAGTTATGATAAATCAAACATGAATAATCGTTGTGACATTTTCTATTGACTAATAAAAATTGCAAATTTTACTCGGATTAATTAAAACCTATTGTCAATATATATATATATATGTTCTTATTTGACACTAACATAACTAACTTATCATGTTGAGTATTATCAGTATAATATTTGAGTACTTTATAATAAGTTTTACCTTTAATAAATAAATTATTATAATATTTAATAATGATATTTTTAAGATAATTAAAAAGAATTCTTCTACAAACTTCTTTTAAATTAAGAAAAGAACAATGAACTTTGTTTTTTCTCCATTCATCTTCAGATGAAACTTATTTCATTTAATAAAAAACATAATTAAGCCAAATTCCTTGAATTGTCTATATTGATCGGGAGTAGTAAGAGAATTTTTAGTGTAATTCTTATGCGGTTAAAACGTGAAACATAATGGATTATTCCATTAGTCAAGGAGAGCTTTAGTCACAACAACTATTATGACATTCGGATGTGTCTATCCTTGTCTGTGACCATGGGAGCACTTCAATTATCTCACTATATATGTGAACATTGGAGTCATGTGAAACAAACTCGTTTTTAATCATAGAAAATTTCCATTGATTGCAAGATGATTGTCTTCAGAAAGTACAATAGCTCATTTATTGCTTTTCATTTGCTTTGTCGCTATGATAAATATTTCTTTTCGATGAATTAATCATGATTTAAGTCACACATGTTGAAATCTACTTTTTAAAAACTTGATTCCATTCGAAGATAGAAAACGATCTGAGAGTTTTCTGATATAGTCATATATATATGATTCAATCTAAAAAAGATCATTTATATTTTACATGTGATATGCAATAATGTTCTTATATGATAACAATTAGTTCAGATTCATAATCTTGAACTAAAATAGAATACTAAAGTTCATTGTAATTTCCTCTACGGAAGCTTAAGATCAGAAAAAAAGCAGATGTCATGTATTGGATTACGTTTTCATACTTTAAGAACTTGAGCAGTTAGTCACTTTTTTTTTTCTTACTCGGACTTTGGTCGAATGACAGTCTAATTTGTTTGTGTGTTTTCTTTTTCCTTTAAACATTATGATATTTGTTAGAAATAAAAAAAAAAAAATTTAGTATACAACATGTTTTAAGATAAGGATTAAGCAAATTAGGAACATTGACTTTTTTTATATTGTTCCGCAGAACTCTAATAAATATACTTAAAAAGTGTCTCCATTTTATAGTACATTGTCACAATCTTCTATAATTATCTGAATAAACTTTCTAACATTTTATGAAATAAGATTATAAATTCAACAAGAAGTTTTTAAAACGAAATGATTAGTAAATAAAATTCTACTGTTTGTTTTGAAAATGATTACTTTATAAAAACAATCGACATTATTTTGATAAACAAAAATTTCTTCTAACAATCACTATAAAAGACATGAAAATAAATATTTACGAAATTAAATCTATAAACATGATTTTCTAAATAGACTAATAAGTACAAATATATACTTACATAAATTGATAACTATCTTTGAATGATAAGAATTCAAAAAAAATTACTAGTATTTAAGACTAATGTAAGTATCTGTGCTCTAGAAAATAATGACTTTAGTAATTACGAGAATTTTCAACTCGATTCGATTACTTTTCTCAAGATAATTATGCAAAATACTGATGAAATATTTAATTATAATGATTTTTCTCTTTTCGAAATGAGAGAATTTTGACTTAATAGTCTTTTTTTTAATCATAACAATAATAGTTTTTATTATTACATATAGAACTTCAAAAATTGTCTATAATTGACTTATTAGATATTTCGTTAGCAAAATATCGATCGAGCACATATAGTACATTTTCTATAGATTATACTTTTCTAATTGGTTATGATTATCTTCTGTAGTTATTAATTGTTTTAGATAATATGATCATATAAAATTACTAATGAGGAAATTTCTTGAGCTACTTCCTTCAGATTTCAATGATTTTTCTCGCTATTGATACTACATCGTATTCTAATAAAAGTTCTAAAAGCATTTGAGTTCTAGTGATGTTCGACTACGCCATTGAATTTTTAATATGTCTATTGTCTAGACGTTATGATTTTCTCTAGATGTATCGTCTTGTTTTACTAATACTACAAATATCGAATGTTTGGCTTAATAACTTACTATCGTCAAAAAACATTTCACAATGAATCAATAATTAAACAAGGGAATACTAACCAACTAAGAAATTGTAATCTATGGATGATGTGTTGGCATCTTCAAATGTATCGTATGAGTGATAGGAAAATGATGATTTTAGATTAAAAGTAATTGATTTTTTGCATGCGACGGCATTGATAAATGCATCAGACGATGTATACTATGCTAATAAAATGAGAAAAAAGATCCATTCAAGAAAATTTCATATCTAATAATAGAAATCATCAATAATTATGATTAAAAATTCACTAAATCCATTATCGATGTCTAAATTTGTTAGAAACTTATTCTTAACCATTTGAATTATCGACCAATGAGACGATTTTTCTGAAAAAAAAAAGAAACGGTCAATGTTGATGTAAAGCAGTTTAATAAGCTTTTTTTTTTTTCAAACTACTCTTAAATGCTTCTATACACAAAACAAAAAAGTTTAAAATATTTTCGGTCTGCTACCTTATAAAGAATAATTCATTTTTTTATCTTCTTAGAAAGATTTATTACGCAATATACTATAGAATAGAATATACCAACAAGCGTTCAAAATTTTCTTGAAATAGTTTTATTTCAATAGCAACATTCTCTTCTTTTCAAACATATGTATGAAAATATAACAACAATTTTTAGAACATCTTTCGTTAATTTAACCAAACACAATTCACAATCGATAATGTTGCTAGATATGAATGACACAGTGTTGAGAATCGATGTTCTTGAATTCAATATTCATATGGATCAGACATTTAATCATAAATAATTGATTATATACAAATATCGTATACTGCTATGTTCAATATAGGTTAAATTTTGTGATCTAATTCAAGTTAAAATCTGTTCAACAACTGTCTCTCACCGCTAAACAGACGATGATTTCACTGCTCGATGTCAGTAAAGGAAAATCGGTGAAATAGGATTAAAAACAAAGTGTGCAATCTATAACTTTCTGTTTTATTCGATGTTTTTACACTCTCTAATAAAACTTTTAAATAAAAATAGCATTTAAAATACTTTTTTTTTTATCTATACAACATTTAGATTGTAGATCCGATCCTAGATAAGATGTTGCTATGTAGAATTAGAAATTTGATCACTGAAGAATAATGAAATTTTCTTTTATTTCGTATTGTTTTTAAGATCCTTTGATCTTTTCTTAAAAAAGCAAATTTTTTTTATCGAAATTATATGCAGGGAAATATAGTTCAATGTATATGTCTGACCTAAGATCGATTTTTCAGATGTGAGAAGTTTTAAAACAATGATTGACGATGTTATTATTATTATTATAGCAGTGGTTTTCTTAGATGATTGATATGTTATTCAACAAGATGCTAATGATGACTGATGTTCAAGATTAGAGAAGATCGAAATATTCAATATTTTATTTTAAATTAAAAAAAAAAAAATAAAATTAATCAATGTTCTTTCGAATTTTTCATGTAAAAAGTTATTTGTATTATAAAAACCGAAAAAGTGCTTTTTTTTTTAGTCGAGTTTTTGATAAATCTGTTTTTTTTTGTGATAATTTTAACTTCTCAAGGTAAAAGTCGTTGAAAGTATGGTGATCTCTCATGTTAAACAGAACTTTCTACTCTTTAATATGTTTCGGGCGAAGTCTTCTGGGACCTAGAAACTATCGTATCCGGCTTTTTTATAGAAACGGTGTCGTCATTGTTCATCCATAAAATCGTCTTAGAAAATGAAAAATACGTTGTAGTCAAACTTTTTCTTTTTCACTATCTTGTATGTGATGTAATTCACGATAGCAACTTGCAAATATGTACATAAAAAATAATCGTAAACAAATGAATCTGTTTGACTCTAATTTTGTTCAACTATTTCATTCATTTTTGCCTAGAGTTACTAGATCAGCATTAATATTTGAATAATACTAATGCTTGAAGAATAACTATTAAAATTTACCGTAATACTTTATTTTTTATTCTAATAAAATGCTACCTGTGACTATACCCCTAAGAATTCAAATTCGGAAACTTCCGCTAACAGGGCAAAAAAGTTTTTATTATCGGAAGAGGCATTCCCAAAACGAAGAAAGGCTTTTTTAATACCTAGAAGTTCCATTACTAAAGAATATAATGACATTTTATAATCGGATATATCATTCCGAAAAATAGAACGAAGGTTTTTTATACTTAAAAGTGCCATTCCAAAAATAGAAGAAAATTGTTCGACTGAAAAAACTTCTGATATTATAGAACCTCAGATATTGTTATTGATAATGTATGCATAAGAATTAACAATAATACTAACAGCTTAGTATTAATTAATTCTAATGCAAATAATATCAAAATATCAAGGTTTTTAAACGATTAGTTTTCAGTCTGTATCAAAAAAATTTATGATCTTGATCAATTTTACACTTTAATAACAGGATGAATATGTTTTATAAATTCATTGAATCTAAATGTGAAAAATTTGTTAATTATTTCTTTTTTTTTTCGAGTTATTGACATATTTAATAATAATTATGTTTTATTTTCAATAATAATAAGATAATAATGAATTATAATGACTTTAAAATTGATTTCATTTTCATTAATTCTTGATATATATATATACTAATAAATAGAAAACAAATTTTTTTCTGACATCTTTTGTCATTTGGGTAAATGAGCATTAAATATTCGTTTTTTTTTTCTACACAAGCAATGCATTTGAATTTGATTGTAACTGAAACTTTTGTGTAAATGTAATATAAGATCGAAGGATGGATATCAATAGAAATGATTCTATCTTTAGTTTATACTAAATTTAATATAACATTTGTTGATAATAGTCTTCAGAATAGATTTAATCAAATTCGTACTTCATGATCTATTGAACCTCACAGTTATGATTATTCATGTATGATCATATTGCACAATCAACTATTAAAAAACTCTATGAATTCAACTATAACAATGATCAAAAGAATTATGGTTAATATATGAGTGTTGAAAAATAATAAGGTTCAAATTATTCGAAAAAAAAAAGTAACCAACGAAGCATTTGCATTAGCTTAAATTAGATATAGCAAGATAGCGTAAAAAATTGTTCTACATTTTTTTTCTTATAGCAATTACAGAGATTCTATTATTAAAAGTTAGAATTTGAGAAAGAGAATTAATTGATAAGTATTAATTTTATATCGTTTCCTCTCAAATACTTTTTATGCATGAAATGAAATAGCAAAGATTGATTATCATCTAGTTTGCAGAGTTTATAAAAATAAAAATGTTAAAACAAGGACATATTGTATATTATTTTCAAGTACTTTATTTAATTGAATACAAAGATTTGTAATCATTCTTTTGAATTGGATAACTAAGATGATGAACTTTTATCATATGAGTTAAAATAAAATAATTATTAGAATAAATATTTGATTTCTTTAAAATTTTATTTTTAAATGATACTAATGTTCATATCAGAATTATAGAATAATTTAATATTGTATAAAACAAAATTATTTTGAAACCTTTTATCTTTGCAAAATATTCACAAATTTTCTATGAAACTTATGTTTTGTTTTTGATATGTTTCGCACATTGAAGACTTGTAGATCTATAGTTTAAGATACGAATTAAATATATATATATTTTTTTTTAACATCTCAATACTGAACGAACAAAGTCACAAAGATATATTCAAACAAATTCTACTGGTTTTTATAAAATATTTATTTGAAATTGAATACTATTTATATGTATGTTTTATGATAAGTTTTTTTTCTTTTTAATTATAATTTTATGTTATATATTACCAGGAAAAAAAAAATGTTTTCGGAATTGTCTTCTTTCAAGAGCTGAAAACTGAATGCTGCTAGCTATTATTGTTGTTGAGTTATTGAGTTTATACAACACTTTCTCTAATTTTGGAGCAGATATTAGTTTTATTACAAGCTAAATATATATGTCAATTTGTATAGTTATTTTTGATGTCTTCAAAATATATCATTGATCTTTTTGGCTTTCTTTTTTTGTTTTGTTATTCAATTACAGAATAGACACAATGAAACAGTCTTATACAACATCAAGGCATCAATTCTATCAAAAGATAAATCATTTTAAGCAAAACTGTGATATGCTTGCCGTTCAGTTGAGTTTAATTTTTCATATGAAATATTGTTTTGAATAAGTTCTTCATGACATAGACATATGTAAAAATGTCGATTCTTTCAAATGACTAGAGTCATTAGTGAATATTTCTCTAATCATACGAGAAAAAAATTCGAAAAATTCAGAATAGACTCTGTGACACGAACTACATTCATAGGAAAGTTTCAATTCCCAAAAAAAAAAAGTAGAAAGAACATTTGTGCAATGACTTGTACTCAAAATAAAAGAATATAGACAAGAATAAGAAAAAAAAACAAAAGACATTTTCATAGAATTTGTTCTCATTCATGTTTAAATAAGAATTCATAATATAATATCCAAGTTATTGTTAATCTTGGAATTAAAACTAATGTGTTCTTAACTAGAATTGATTTTAGAAAAAGAATTGAATTTATAGTGAAAATTCGAATGAATAATAATTAATTCATATACTAAAATGAATATTAAACGTTAGATGATAAACTTTATCGACAAATCAATGTCAAGATTTTTATATGCAATATATAAATAGATACCAGTGAAAATTTGATTTTGACAAACATTTTTCATTTACATATTTTCTTCAGTATATGCTATGAAAAGTACAGAATAACTCTAAACTCACTTTACCAACGGAAAAAACTGAAAATTTCCGTTGTATTTTAAGCAAATAAACTTGTTTTTTCTTTTGCCTAGTAATCAATGAATAATAATAAGTCATATTCATAAGAGAAACATTGGGGAAACACTATTATAAAGTATCATTATGGGCTTTAATCAAAAGAAAAGCATGTAACCCTTCATGATTTATGATAAAAGCATATTGTAATGTTTTCAACAAAAACGTACTATTTATGTCTGAAATATTCGACACCATAATTAGTAATCAGACATGTGTCTATAATATAAGTTGTTGACAAAAATGAAAATAGTCTCAAGTATCAATCAAAAAAAAAAACGATGGATATATTGTATATTTTTGATCATAGCAAGCAATTATATTGCTTCTCTTATAACTCATCAAAGGTTACATATTTTTCTTTTATTGAAGTTAACGATGATACTTCAAAATAGTGTTCGTCAATACTCCTTTTATGAATAAAACCTTGAATACTATTTTGTCATAGGGGGGAAAGAAAAACCTTAGTCCATTTTGTTAAAATATAGCGGAGATTTTTTTAGTTTCTTTTGTTCTTCCGGTAAAGTAACTTTTGAATAATGATTTTAACATAAAAAACAAAGCTTTGTATTATATAATCAATTGATTACCTTTTTTCTTTTCTTTTATTATAAAATAACTTTCACATAGTTATTTTCATCAGTACTAATGTAGATTATTTATTACGAAAAATAATTTCAATTTCTGTATGTATTAATACAACACAGTTTTTTTTTATTTATTACTGACATGACTTTGAAAGCACTGTCTAGAATATTAATGCTAACAGGTAAAATATTCTTTCACAATAAGAATTTAAAAGACATCCATATCATTTAAAATGTAGGTAATATTTAATTACTGCTTTTTAATAAATATCATACTGATTGTGTTGTTTACTGTAAAAAATTTTCTTGTGATGAATATAGCCATGAGTGACAACAACAAAAAAAGAGAAAGAAAAAAGTGTCTACAGTCACAAGAGAAATCACTTTCTAGTGTCAAGCGAACATATAGTATTACAGTTCAATACTTAATTTTGTCTATACATTGGAAGTCATTGATGTCTACAAAAGAATTCCCTAAAGCACATTGAATCTTCATAAAAATTCATAGAAGATAATTTTATTATCATTGAATAAAAGATCTAAAAAAAAATAGGGTTCAATTTTTTTTTTTTATTGTCGGTTCTTATATTCATCATATATCCTGTGACTAGAGACATTGTCATGAGATAATGTGTTATCGTGTTCAGAAGACAACTGATTTACATCATTGTGTGTTGCCATGAAAATAAAATCTGTTGTATTGATTGGTGTCAATATGTTTATTGTATTAAAACATAACACAAAACATTTGAATCTGATATTGAATTCATTTAATATTTTCATTAAACAGGTTATTTTTGAAAAAAAAAATATTCATCTAATTAAAAGAAGTCCACTGATAATGTTTTTCTCCTTGTTTATTGTATCGATTTCTGGACATTGAATCGTCATTTTGACAATCGCGAACAGCTAAACAATTAATATTTCTAAGTAAAAATAGACGTAATGGATTTTTGCTTTTTTTTTTTTTGTTTTCTTTAATTAAATCAAACAATTCTGATATATCGTTATTTTCTACTTAAAAAAAAAAAGATCTACGCAATTCATTGCATGAATACAGGGTTAACATTTCTCATGCGGACACTCAGAGTACTACATAGCTTGTGACTTTGATGAAAATGAAGCACAGAATTCTGCACAGAATAACAAGATTATGCTTTCTATTCTTTTTTTCTCTCTAAGTTTAGTAGTAAATAAGAAAGATTGTTTCCGTCATAGAGAGAACTCTCGAAAGCAAGAGGAACATATATATATATATATCTGAACGCAAGACACAATATACTTTCTTTCTATCAGCATGACTGAACACATTGACAGCAATCAAATTAACAGCAATCTTCGTTGTCGTTTTGATTATTTATCAAAGTTTCTTAACTTTACTTCGGATGATATAGCAATGCTTAATAAATTCGCAGTAATCATTCTACCACGTGTTCCAGTTATTGTTGATACTGTTTATAGAAAATTACTTTCATTTGATATAACAAAACAATATTTTCTTATACGTAATGATGGTTTTGAAGGTCATTTAACAAAAAAAAGTACAAATTTAACAGTTGATTCAGCACAAATGAAATTTCGAAAAGATATGTTAAGTATGTATTTAAAACGTATATTAACACAAACAGAATGGAATGAAATATTTCTTCAATATTTATCTCGTATTGGAAAAATGCATACAAATAAAGCTGGTTCAGCATCAATTAATATTGATTATATACATATTAGTGCATTATTTGGTTTTCTTGAACATTTACTTATAGATGCTTTATGGACAATGGAAAATCTTGATAATAAAAATAAATATGCAATGTTTGCAGCAATAAATAAATTATTTTGGATTCAAAATGATTTTTTTTCCATGCATTATTTAACATCATGGAATGAAATTTCAACTTTAAATGATACACAAATAAAAAAAAACAAACATTGTTGTTTTTAGAAGTTGTTTTTTTTTCACGCCTTTAATATGAAGAAAAAAAAAAACTAGAAGAACCTATAAATAAAGAATCAATGTAATTGTTGTCTGAATTTAAGATTTTTCTTTTTTTCTTTCTTCTTTCAAGAAGAAAAATTAAATGAAATTTTTTGACAGGTGAACATTAAGATAATATGATGACAATCAAGTTATTATTCAATCAATCATCTTGTCGTTTGAATACTTAGCAGTTCTAGTTGCCTATGTTAGTGACTTCAAATTTAATAATTTATTCAATACTTGTCACCTCTGATGTTGATAAAGTATTATTCGGACCTTAAATAATCCGGCTTGATTTGAATTTTTTTTTTCTATTAATACATGCACTAATTTACTAAAAAAGAAAAAAAAAGACCTAGAAGTTTAAAAATAAATAATTCTAATAATAAATTTTAGTACTTTTCAAACAAATATATATTCATCAAAAATCAAATAGAGAAAAAAAAACATGAAGACTGTCTTTCTTCATATTTTCACATGCTACATGCGTACTACTTTGGCTTCAATTTGTAAATAATGGAAGTCGCCTACGTCTTATAACAATATTATATATATATATATATATATGAGTCTTTTCTTTATTGTTGATTTCACATACTATTTTTTTTTTTTATTACAAAAAGAAATAGCGAATCAACAGCATATACACACCATTTGGCAAACGAGTATGATGGATCAAGAAACTAATGAAAATGAAGGTTTGTATCAAATATATGCATTGAATTTAATAGTAAAAAACATTCTTTTGAAATCATTTAATCAATCAAAAATTCCTTTTGTATTTTTGCAAAAAACAACAAAAATCTTTACCGATCAATCAATTTCTAGAAACGATCTGTCATCATTTATTAAAAAACAAAAAGAAAAAAAAAAATAGAATACTGAATATTTATTTCATTGACTTGGACGTTTTTATTTTCAGCTTTATCTGACAATCAATCAAGTTCGACAACACGTCCATCGAGTTCAACAAGCTCTGATATGCCCAGAACTAATGTACAATCACGATCTAATAGTTTTGCCAAACGACAATCATCAATTATTGATGTTAATGATTTACCTACATCAATAAATCAACAAATAAATGATCAAACACCAATAAAAATCTTAGTTTTTAATGGAAAATGTTCAAACGTATTTAAATCAGCATTAGAAGATTGTGTTGAAGATTGTATTTTGGAATTTCCCGGTGATAAAAATTCAGTTTATGTACCTAAATTTGGAAACGCTATACAAATACCACCTGGTAGTAATCGAAATACTATTCTTTCATTAAGAGAACAAACTGCTAATGCACGTCAATCAGCTAGATCAAGTCGTCAACGAAATTCTATTAATCAATATAATTCTTTGCCACAGATTAATGGTATACGTACTACTTTACCAAATAATTTAACCTTGCCGGCAACGGCTCTTGCAGCAACAACAGCTGTACGTATGCGTCATCAACATGTTCAACAAAAATTGTCTTTTGAAGATAATATTTCTGAAGAAACAATTGATCAACAATCAAATATTGAACCAATATCACTAACAAATATTATTGAATCTGATATACGTTCTGAACATCCATCTATTATACATAAAGAATCTATATCTCCAATATTAGAACATGATATAACATCATTATCATTACCAACATTTCTTTATAATGTTATTCCATCAGGTAAAACACATATGTCTTATCGTGATCGTCAAAAAGATTATCGTTTATCTGATCTTGTTATGTTTGGACCAGAATATTTTCGTCATGTATTTAATCTTCCACGTTCTCGTTCTCAATCTCAACAACGAAATCATCATCATCATCATCATCATCATAATAAAACAACAGAAAAAACTGCTGAACTTGAACGAATTAAACAAGATCTATTTCATCGATATTTATGGACACAAAAACCTCAAGTATCATGTCGTATTCGTCCTTTATCAACATATACACGTGATACAACATTTGTTAATTAATTATAATTAATAATAAAATAATCATTATAATTTAATACAATTTGTTATACATCTAGAATTGGGTCTACGAATGATGCGCACGACGAAAGTTGCGCACGGAACGGAAAATGAGAGTTTCAAAGCAGAACGAACCGTTTCAAGTTCACTGCCTTCACCATCATCTTCGCCCTCACCCTCACTTACATCCGCACCATCATCCGCACTTCACAGCCTCAGCCAGAGCCCTCAGAGTCTCCGTGCGCAAGTTTCGCCGTGCGCATCTTTCGGGATCCCCTAGAATTATGTATACATATATATATATATATGTATGATTTTCTAATGAGAGCGGCTTGTATATACATCATATAGAATAAAATCAAAATATCTGTGACTTCCTGCCGATAAACGACAAATGAGCTCGTTAAAACGGCTCAGCAGGATAGTGTGAAACATTATCGGCATGCTTCAATGAAGTGAGTGAGTGAATGAATGAGTGAAGAGCAAATGATTATGTATAAGAGAGAAAAAAAAATCAACGAGCAAAAGAAAATGAAGAAGAACAATCGTGTTCATTCATTTTAGAATTTTTTTTTTTTTTTTTATATTTCTATTCAATCGATATATTACTCTTATATAGAGAAAATCGAAATAGCATACAATAACGTATCTACATAGAATAATGGAAGAAGAAATTGAAAGTAATAAAACGTAAGTTATTGTAATAGATTTTTTTTTTTTTTGAAAAAGAAGATAATATTATCTTGTCATATTTGTTCAGTCTTCTTTTACCAATTGAAAGTCAAGAACAATTTGATTTATTTATTGAAATAACTTCAACACCTAAAACAAAATCTATTCAACCAAATTCATCAACACCTATTCAAAAATCTTCATCATCACATAACTATAATAATAATACTAATCATCATATAAATATTAATACTCGTATATTTATTCATCCACGTCGTACATTAAAACGTACTTATTGTAAAAGTACAATATTTTTTCGTCAATTAAAACGAACATTTTTATAGAAAAAAAAAAATATCTACTGCAAATAAACTTAAAATCTAAATATATTTTTATTTCATAATATTAAATGAATGCAGTGCATATATTTTTTTTTTTTTCTTTGTTTTTTTCATAATTAAAAATAAATCATAATTGAAAACTTAAAAGATCCGAAAGATGAGAATAACATGTAAGTTATCCCTATAGATAAAATTAATTGATAGATAGTCTCGAAGGAAAATACAAGTCATATGTACTAGCATTTATATTAATGATTTATTAAAATGCTTAATAATCATAATAGATTGGCATCTAATTATGAAAGAAAGAAAAAAAATAAATAATAATTTAAATAGAAAGGAAATGAGTATATATATATATCCATAGAGACACATGATTAAATATTGATATTTCCTGTTTCGTACAGATAAATATAAGTAAATTTTGTTTTTAAATTATATTTTCTCTTTAAAAAAGAAAAATAATAATATATAAATCAAGAGTTCTCATAGAATAATTATTTTACTATTTGAAAACAATTATAAAAAAAAAAAAGAACCAATAATAAGTTTTGATATGTGATGAAATTTGGTTTTGAAAATCTTATTTTTAAAATAGATATGTTAACTTTATGATAATTTATTTTATTTTTGTTTTCTAATCAAATTATTTATTTCTCATATCCAAAATTATTGAATAAAAAATTAATGATATGCATAGAATGCGTAAATATTTTTCATAATTTATAATATATAATAAATTTTTCAAGCGTTATTTTATGCTTCTATAATAAGAATATAGAATGTCGATGTTCAAAACTCTATAAATGTAATCACCAACGCACAATATTGAAATGAGAATGTCGATGCTGTATTAAAAAATTATCAAAAATCTGAGATCATCTTGGTTTTTGACCGATAATTTAAATGTCTTCTTATAGCCTTAGCGCGAATGTCAAGATCATTGTCATTAGTAAAACTGACATTTTCATATTCGTATTTTATTATCTTACTTTAGACTTCATTTTCTTAATCTTCATTCTACTTTATATATTCTTATTATATATAGATATGAAATTAATATTTACAAAATACTTGTCATATGATAATAATTAATTCTAGAATTGCATATATATATATTTATTTTTAGTTAATCTTCTGTATAAAAATTAAAAATATATTCATCACAAATTTTTTTTTGTTTATAAATCAAACTAATTAATGACAAATTTTTATTTAATATTAAAAATAATGAAAATCTCGCTCAATATAATCACAGTGGTGTGTTACCATCATTGCACAATAATAAATGATAAAAAGAAGAAAAAAATAAAAAATAAAACAACAAAATTCATTCATATTTATTGTTGATTTTTATTTAATCATCAATAGTATCATAAGCACTTGATGATCTTTTTGTAAATCGTCGTTTTAAAATAAATATTAATGCAATAATTGCAACTATACCCGGTAAAGCAAGACT
Organism: Rotaria sp. Silwood1; assembly: GCA_905250075.1. Lineage (NCBI taxonomy): Eukaryota > Metazoa > Rotifera > Eurotatoria > Philodinida > Philodinidae > Rotaria > Rotaria sp. Silwood1. Next base: position 91,886 of record CAJNOP010000463.1, read on the forward strand.
AGCAATTAATGCAACTGTAACAAATAATTTTGTTGAATCAGCTTCAAGATATTCAAGACCAGCTGTAAATTGAATAAATGTATAATTTGTTTTAGCAAAAAAACCTATTATATTTATTAAATATAATCATATAAATTTTATTTATAAAAAAAAAAAATATTCATACCATCATTTGGATCACCAAGTGAAATATTAAATGCTGATACAGTTGGATGATTTAAAATTGAATAAAATATACCTTGATCAATATTTGAATCGAGTGTAACATTATTTTTTAAATTATATACTTGCATTAATGTATTTTGTTCAACTGTTCGATCTTCACTTTGATATACAACTGGTTTCCATAACATTGATGATGGATATAATGAATCAAGTGTTCTCGTTTGAAATACAGTAAAAATACCTAGAAAAAAAAACAATTTTCATTAGAAATATAATATTGACAAATTAATGTATATTTTTTTTTTATAGAATTACAAAAAAAAGTTTTTATTTTAGGACGCCCCCCCCCCTCAAAAAAAGTCAATTTTCGTCGAAATTGAGATAAATGCATGGGGAGATAGCCTGTTATCTACTCTTTCATAAGCGATAAAAATTTTTCCTCGATACCTTATTTTTTCCAAAAATTTTTCAAATTTTTCAAGACCCCCTATTCGAAAAACCAGCGGCTTTTAGGAAAAATCACAAAATGTTTTTCATTTTTTCTCGGCTTGTGACTTTTTGATCTTTTGTCCAAGATTTCTCGGTCCAGGCTCTTTCAATATATTTAAATTTTTTTTTTGTTTGAAAGAGCGTGTCAAGATGCAGGACGCCACAGAGTCCTTTTTTTGATTAAGTTTTGTTTTTTACTATATATACAGACAGAGACAACCATTTTTGGTGCGTTTTTTGAGTCATTGAACTTGTGATCCCTATTTTCCGTTAAAAAAGTAAAAATTAAAAAAAAAGGACTCTGGTGCCCTGCATCTCGACGCGCTCTTTCAAACAAAAAAAAATTTAAATATATTCATAGAGCTTGAACCGAGAAATCTTGGACAGAAAATGAGCTATTTTTCGACCCTTGTTTGGTTCATATCTCTGTCAAACGTCAGGATATCGAGCTGAAAATTTTACCACAGCCTCCACACTTCAGCCCCAACATATGGTCCAAATTTCAGCTCATTTGAACGCGCCTGGGCTGAGATCGGTTTTTGAGGGGGGAGAGCTTAACGTCAAAGAATAAGAGCTTAGAGATTAGTACATTTTTTTCTTTTTTATTTAATTTCTACCTGGTGTAAAATGATCATCAATAAATCTTGATGAAGATGTTCGTAAACCATGAGTACCAGGTAACATTAAATAGAATTCAAATGCAAAACGTGTATGTGGTGCTGAAAAATTATTTGCTTGTAAAGCAATATTAAGAAAATAACTTTTTGATGTTGTTTTTAATTTTGGTGATTTTTTGTCACGCATTGCTTCACCAGGATAAATTACATCAATATTTAATGAACCGTTCAACTAAAAACAAAAAAACAAAAATAAATTTATTTGTTTTTAGTTTATATTAAACTAAAAATTTTTAACCATGTCTAATGGTAATTGAAATGTTGGTTGATTTGTATTATTGTTTAACATGGTTACATTATTTGTTGTTATATTATGTAAATAATAAGATATTGTTGTATTTTCACATTTAGTTATATTAGCTTTATCAGGTTCATCATCAAATTCCATTAAACGTCGTAGAACTAATGAAAATGAATTCGTTGGCTTAGTATCAATAAATTGAATAGCACCAGGATAATTTCGTGAAAATAATGCTGTATAATTAAATGTTGGATCATAATTTTTACCTGTTTGAAATATACTAATTGTTAATTGATCTAATGTTGAATAAATAATATGAATTTTATTATTATTATCAATAATATGATTTGCATAATATAATGCTGGATAATTAGGATTTTCACATTCAGGTAGATCACAATCAGGATTTAGAATAAATGGTACTGTTGTATAGATTATATTTGGAAATACAGAAAGACATAATATAATAGAAAGAAAAATCATCATGAAATTTATCTAAAAAAGAAAATAAAATAATTTTTTTTTTTGTTCATCTAGTCATTTTTTAAAGAATCATTAAGTTTTGTCATTTGTTCACTAAGTAACCATAAATGTCGATTATCTTCTTCATTAAGTGCTGTTTTTGATGGTTGAACTTCAATACAATCACTATATGAAAATGAAATATAGTTTAAAAAACGAATACGAAAAAAAAAAAATAACAACCTGAAATATTTTCCAGTAACATTATTAAGATGAATATCACTTGCTAAATAAATTGTTGTTTGTGCACCTTCTTCAGGATTTTTGAGAAAAAACCATAGAATAGCTTTTATAAATGGAGCAAGTATTCTTAATATATTTTCATAACGACCACCAAGATAACGAATAAGTTCTGTATGTACGACACCTTAAATTAAAAATTTATTCATAAGATGATTTTACTTGCTAGAATAATATAGTTGATTTTTTTGTTTCTATATATATATTTTTCTACTCTTTCTGAAGTCTAAGACAATGTGTATAACAAATGTATTAGCCTACATATAGAAAATAAATGCTCACCTGGATGAAGACTATTAGTTGTAATATTTGTTCCTATAAAAACAATAATATTAAACATTGATTTCGTTTTTTTTTTTTTATTACTAAAATCATTTATTACCTTTTAATCGTTTAGCTAATTCATTTGTAAACATAATATTAGCAAGTTTACTATGTGCATATGCATAAAATGTTAAATAAGTTTTTTTTTCTAAATTAATATCATCCCAATGTATCTGACAATTCAAAACTTGAAAAATTATTTAAATTTATTATCGAAATCTATGAGATAAAATAATAATATTTACATGTATGTGCCAAAGCTGCAACATTTATAATTCGAGCTGATGGTGCTTTTTTTAATAGATCGAGTAGAAGATTAGTTAGAAGAAAATGGCCAAGATAATTAGTAGCAAAATGTATTTCATAACCATCGATCGATTTTTCTTTCGATCGTGTAAGAACACCTAAATATTTAATGATTAAAGAAAACGAAAAATATATATACAACAACCAGCATTATTAATTAAAACATCAATTCTTGATAAACGTTTTCGTAAACGATTAGCACATTCACGTACAGATTGTAATGAAGATGTATCAATAATTTCAATATCAATTTGACTATTATTAGATTTAATTTGTATTTCTTGTTTTGCTTCTTCAGCTCGTTGTCGATTACGACAAGCTAAAATAATATGTGCACCTAAATTAAATACAAGAAAAACAAAACAAACAAAAATTTTATTTCAAAAAGAAAATAATAATTCATGGAATAACCTCGTTTAGCTAATTCAATAGCTGTAGATTTTCCAATGCCTGTATTACTTCCAGTAATAACAACGATTTTATTATCCATACGATCTTTTGATGGACATTGAGTTCCTGACCAATAGAGTTTTTTTGAAGCATAAAGAAGAATTACTGCAAAGATGAAAGAACAAAATATCACAATCGACACACATATAAACAGGCCACATACACACAAGAATAAATCCAATAATAAATGTAAACATTATCTAAAAGAAAAAAAAAAATACATAAATGTAAATCTTTATTCTTTATCAAGTTCAACAATAATTGGTTTTTCATCATCTGGTTCATCATCAAATCTCCATTGAAATGTATCATATAAAAATTGTTTCATTTTTCCACAACGTTCAATTAATTTTTCTAAATCATTATTTTCCATTTGTTCATGATCATTAAATATTGATATATTAGCAAATAAATTTTCTAATGATTTATAAATAGAATTTTCTTGTTGATCAATATCAACAAATAAATGTTCACCATGTATAGAATCATTTGAAAAATATTTTAATTGAAAATAAATCGTTTGTAAAAAATCAATATAAAATATTGGCCAACGACAATATGCTTTTTGACATGAACATATTAATTGAAATAAACATTTCCATTGTTCAAAACCATCATAGAAATGTCCAAGAAAAAATACAATAAAACATAGTTGTAATTCACATAAAATACCATAAATATTTGAATTAAAATGTTCATTAAATATTTTTTCTAATTCATTTGTACGATCTAATTTTGATTGTGTTAAATCAGAACCAGAATAAAAATTTTTATTTTTTTCAATTATTGTAAAACGAAAAGCAAATTGAGAATTTAATGTCATTTGAGGTAAACGAGATTCAGCTTCAGATAAATTTTTTGGTATAGAATATTCTTCTTTATTATCTGTTTTTTTATATTCACAACTATTAAAAACATTTGCTGAACATATATAACCATTTAATGGAAGAATTTTTTCAATAAAATTATAACATAAATGATTTGATAATGATAACCATTGACGATATGTATTTAATGGATATTGTCCAAGTAAATGATCTAATTCATAACGTTGATTTCGACGTATTTCATATTCATTAGATGTTAATTGTTGACGTTGAAAAAGATTTTCTGTTGATGACCATCGCATTACTATTAACATTTCATTAGGTTGTTTTATTTCAATAAAAAAACTTTGTCGATTAGATAATTCTTTTGTTAATAAATCACGTTCACTATAATAACAATAATGAATACCAGGTGGTATCATTTTAATACCATGAAAATTTGCACCAATTTGCCATGAATACATATCAATACCAAATTCCATATCTTTTGGTGCATCAAGTACAAGAAGTATACCACCAGATTCAAATAATTGACGAGCTGTATCAGGATTCATATCTGAAATGTATAAAAAAAAAAAGACGTATTAAAAACTGTTGTTCAAGAAACAAAGAAAAATAATAAAATTAGCCAGCAGATGGATCAACTGGCATATTTCTACAAATAATGGATAGACGACGATTTCGTGGTATATGGATATTATTAAAATAAGATTCTTGATCTTTGAGAACTTCATGTGTAAAATCAAATCGAATAATGTTTCTAAAATAGAGAAATAAGATTTAGTTATAAATCAAATTATAATCTTTTTATTTCCGCATTTTATTCAAAAACGAGATTCTTAAATTTTTAAGACAACAAATTAGACTGTCAGATGAACAAAGCTCGCGTCGACAAAGCAACTATCTGCACGACTCTAAAAAATGTCAAAACGCGATTCTATACAACATCTGTTATTTCTAAATCGGTACAGTTCCGTAGAGGAAATCATAATGTAAATCTAAACTACCGATTGCACATACCATCTGGAATTTGGAATACAGAAAAATTTATCTCGTAGAACTCTACTAGACTGTTCGATATAATGTAGCAGATAGACTGATATTTGGAGAACTAAACTTGTGACATGGACAGTTTTCAAAATATCAAATATCAGTGATTCTATGCTTTAAATGTTAATTACTTTATAATATAAAGTGATTTTGGTTTGAGTAAAACATCAATGAATAGTGTTTTATCATCTTTATGAACAAATCTCATTACACATGATGAAAGTAATGATAGACCAGCAATTGTTGTTCCACAATACTAGAAACGATTCATAGCTAATAGATATATGGTAAATAAAAGATTAATATACTCGAATAGCATCAATATGTGGTTTAATATATCCATCTTTAGCTATATCAAGTACATGAACATGTATAAGTGTTTGTGTTGGATCATCAAATGCAAGTTGACGAATACGAGATAAAACTTGTTGATTTTCAAGTGTCCATTCAGATCTTTCAGATTCACGATAACCATGAATAGCCTATGAAAATAATTATTTTCTCTTAGTAAAACAAAATACACATCTTCTAAAACCTACATACGTTATCCCAATGTGAATATTCATAACGTTTACGTTTCATATATCCATCGATTTCTTTTAAAAAATTATTATTTTCATTATCAGTTAAATAATCATCAAATATTTGTAAACAATCAGATTGTTTTTGTATAAGATCAGCTATTTTTTGAGAACTATAGATTATATTTGACGGATTTGACTTAAGAGCTGATGAAATAACTTGACTTGAATATAGACGATATGACTGTTGTTTTAATAACTAGAAAAAAACAACAATAAATGATTCACATTCTACCTAAAATTTTGTCAATAGACACTTTTAACAGTCTTTAGATAATTCTGAATCATTTTTAATGAAACTCTTTGCTTTGATTTTTTCGATAATACCTTGCCGTCAAACGAAATTTCATATAAACGTTGAGTAAGTATTCATATGTAATTAGTAATCAATGAAACAATGATTCTTTCAAGAGTTATTTACCTGCTTTATTAACGTACCACAAATGATCATTGTAAAAAAAAGATCTTTTTTTTTTTATATCTAAAACAAATAATAACATGAGATATAATATATTATCGTTTTCTTCCTAATCGTTTTCTATTATGAGAAGATCCTGATTTATTTTTAACTTTTGAAATATCTCGGTCAGATAATTTTAAAACACCTCCTTGAAATTTTCCAACAGATGAAAAACGCATTGAACCAACATCTCCTTCACCAATACGTTTTTGTTTTGATTGTTGATATGATTTTTGTTTATTATTTGGACTTTTATGAAATATATCACCAAGTAAACGAGCCTAAATTAAACATAATAATTTGTTAAAGAAAACAAAAATTGAAAAATTTATTTACATTTTCTTCTTCTTCTTTTTCTTGGACTTTTTTTGCTCGATTTTGTTCAATTAATTCACGATAATTTATAAATTTTCGTTTTGGTGGCTTTAAATAAAAGAAAATTCAATAGATTTAATTCAATTATTAAAAAAAAACGATAAATTACCTTGGCTCCTAAACTAACAGCTAATGCAACACGAGCATCTTCATATTTACTTTTTTCAAAACCTTTAATACCAAATTTATGTACATCAAAACGAGCTTTTTCAAGATCGAATTCAACATTTTCCTTTTGTTGAGAGATTGAAGATAATGTATCAGATTTCTATGGTATAAACATTAATTTATCGAAAAAAAAACAAAATTGAAATTTTTGACTTACATTTAATGTTTTTTTTTTCTTGGTAGGATCTCGAAAAACAATTGTTTCAACTGTTGGTTTCTTTTTTTTTTCTAATTGTTTTTGTAATTTTTTTCTTTGTTTTCGTCGAACTGTTTTATTTTTAATTTCATTGTCATTATCATCATCACTATCAAAATTAGGTTCATCAAAAAGCATATTTTTTATATCATCAACGTGTCGTGACATAGTCTCAATCTAAAAAAAAAACAAAAAAAAGTAAATAAATATTTCATGACTTTCAAGTACGAGAATTTCAAAAATAATTAATGTGTAAAATTAAGAACATAGATATGAGAATAAAAAAGACAATAGTGTTTATGGTTATTGTACAGCATACTATGATTTTACATCTCTTTTTTCAATAACTTGAATTACATATTAAATAGTATCTTTCGTAATCTTCAGATTCTTGCATTAAGTTTTGAATTGTCGATTGAAAACAAAAATATTAACCAACAAGAATTATTGATTTTTAATTTACTAGAATAGAGAAATAAGTGACCAAAAAAAAAGTAAAGAAAAAAAAATGCTAACAGATATAAAATGACCTACGAAGAAATCGAAAGTCCTATCTCTTATCATTTGTGACTCATGTATGAGAACGAATAAGCAGCAAAGATAGATTGCGCTAATTGACGGTGAATACATACCATAACTACTTCAAAGCATATTCAAACAAGTCTACTAAATTCTCTTTTTTTAATATCCATGATAGAAATTATTTGAGAGTCGAAACTGATGTAACTGCTGTAATCTGGATTTTGTTTGTTTAACTTATTATGAATATGTAACTTCAGATTAAGTCTTCTTTCAACGCCTAATGAGTCCACTGGACAAATTATCATTAGGGTATCCTTTTGACTTTTTTAGTTAGAAGCTACTCATACATTTCTTTAGAAAATCTTACTATAATTAAATCAAATGTACACACAGTGGATGATTGAGTAAAGTATACGATTAACATTAACAACACCTCAGAAAAGATGTAAAAGTTTAGCCTGTTCAGAATCATCAATGGTTTACTATCCAGAAGAATGGATTCAGTTGATATTTTTGGGACTTTCATATTTATTTTGCTCGTCAAGTAAATAAGTTTTAATAATAGAAGTTGAACTAAGAGCTTTGTAACAGATCGCGTATTAAGACGATGAATCAAATTTTCTCGACTCACAATTACAATTGTCAAGATCATTATCGTGATTGAAAAATTCTGGTTCCCGTAGTCTCTACTCGAGACAATGAATTTTGATTTTGTTTTTTTTTAAACAAAAAAGCAATCCCTTTTTGAAGTTCAAAGTGAGATCGAATGAGTTTTATGATATATTCGACGAATTATTCAATAATAATTAAATGAAAGAATTGACAGATGTTTTCGAAAATAATTGTTTTTTTGAACATTCTATTTACATTATCGAGGGTGTAAGATGTGGGTGTGGGTGGGTGTGGATGTGGGGTGTGGGTCTGTGGGTGTACGCAAAGAGAAGAACCACATCCACATCCACACACCCATTAAAGAAGAAAATTAATGAAATTACATTAATATTCTTTAGTAAACACAAAATTGATGATTATCAAAAGAGAATTTGGACGTCTATGGATGATTTGCCATATGTGAGAGCTCAACCAAAAATGCGCAAGAAAGATTATCCATTAAGAATACTTACATGCACAAGATCTACAATTCTCTCTGGTGTCTCTAAATATGTTTATTCATTTATTGAACAACTAAGAGAAACTGTAGAAAATTGTCTTAAAAATACTAAACATCTAATTGAACAACTATCACAAATTACACTTGATCATGATCATAGATTGGTAAGTATTGGTGTGGTGGACATGTTTACTAATGTCCCTGTTTCCCAGGCAATAGCAATTGTTTTACAACGAATTGGCTCGTCTGAGAAATTTTGTCAGACAAATTTGACAAAATCAGATTTACGTGAATTATCGAAATTATGTCTTAAGAACGGCTATTTCACTTTTAATGGTAGATTCTACCACCAAAAGAATGGATTACCGATGGGTAATATTCTATCTGGTCTAATAGCAGATATCTATTTACATGATCATCTTCAACAGCAACTAAAAGAAATACAAGATAAAAACTGGCGTTGTGTTGATGATATGTTAGTAGTAACCAAAATGTCAGAACCTAAAGTTGAAGAATATATGAAGAAAATTAATTATACTAAACATAAGATTAAATTCACACATGAATATGAAAAGAATAATCAATTGAATTACCTTGATAGAACACTAACAAAAAATACAACAACAAACAAGATTGACATTCAATGGGAACGGGAAGATACCGCTAGTGATAGATTTGTAAATTATCAGTCATGTCATCAACGATCAATCAAGAGAAATTTAATTAGTAATATGACTGAAAGAATCATTACAACAACTAAAGATATTATTATCGGCAAATGGATGATTTGAAGAAACTTAAATGTATGTTTAAAAAATCTGAATATCCTAAACATGAAATAGAGAAACAAAAGCAAGAAACAATTAGAAAACATAACAACAACAACTCACAATGTATTGATGATCATAAGAAGAAAGATGAATGTGTGTTCAGCCTGACATTACCTTACACTTCTGGTATTGAAGTACTTACGAGAAAACTTGAACAATTGAAAATAAAACTTTACTTTTCATATCCACGCAAATCATCATCTCTTATTTCTTCTAACATCAATAGAAAATCAAAATCAAGTATTTACAAAATTCCGTGTGAATATGGTGTGGAATACATTGGAGAAACAAAGATAGGACTTAATGAACATATGCAAGAACATATTAGATAAAGGGTGTCCTATAATAACTGAGGATAAATTGTTAATGATATTTTTCGTACTTTTTCTTGGCGTAGAGGGCTGAAATTTTTATCACATATATATCTGACAAAGATCTTTTATTTCTGTAAGTTTCAGCTGTTTAGCTGTAACTAATGGTGAAATACATCGGCAAGATTGAAATAGATAATTTTTCGAAATTGATATAGCAGGGTAGTTCCATGGGTAGTCAACCAAAAAATCACCAAATATTCAGAAAATTATTTTTCGTATCAGACTTTGTAGAGCTTTTTCCGCTGATCATTTTGGTAAAAAAACTTTTCGAATTTCATTAAGAAATGATGATGTTATAGTCAAAATATTTATCACAAAAAACAGTAGATGTCAGATTTTTTTGATAAAAATATCGTATACAATATTCAATCGATAATTATTCATTCTATTGGCCTGAATCTGAGAAACTGACTATAGGGTTTTGTAGAGCAAACTTTCATCTACAAAACTCACTACGTCTCATTTCTCCAGAATATAACCATTTTGAGATATGTGAATCGACTTTTCCGTACATTTCGACCTATTTTACAGTGTTTAGTGTTTTGTCTATAACATCGTCATTTCTCAATGAAATTCGAAAAGTTTGTTTACTAAAATGATCAGCAGAAAAAGTGCTACAAAGTCCAATAGGAAAGAAAATTTTCTGAATACTTTGTGATTTTTTGGTTGACTACTCATGGAAGTATCCTGCAATATTTTCACAATAAAAAATATTGAAAAAACAATTTCGAAAATTTACATATTTCAGTCTTGTAGATGTATCTCACCACTAGTTATAGTTAGAGAGCTAAAGCTTTCAGAAATAAAAGATCTTCATTAGATATATATGTGATAAAAATTTCAGCCCTCTATGTCAAGAAAAAGTATGAAAAATATCATTAACAATTTATCCTCAGTTATTATGGGACACCCTTTATATAAAGGAAAATGATGATCAATCTAAGTCAGAAATGGTTCAACATTACAGGCAACAAAATGGAGCATGTAAATTTAATTCTAACAAAGCTATGATCCTTGATTATGAAACTGAGGAAAGAAAACGTCTAATTAAAGAAATTTTATATTCAAATGTCTTCAACACGATCAACAGGCATGTTAAACCTAATGAAGCATGGTTGCCAATTTTGAACATACATGGTGATGCAATCAGAAAACATATTAAATTTAAGGGACAATATGATTAAAGAACAATCACCAATGGAATAGTACAAGATGGTAATAGTGGCACGGACAAAGATGAAAGCAAAACTTTTCTTGCCAGTATTACCGTCTTCTCCGTACCACTATTATATGTTATTCAAACTGAAGAACGAAAGAGAGCGAAGAAAAAAAAAAACATATTTTATTATTTTAAGTAAACTTTAATCATTTTTATTTTCTGACGAAGTACCCCTTGTGATACCGAAACATCAAAAATGTCCAAATAAATAACTAAATAAAAAATTTTATCATTATTCAAGGAAGAGAGTTGCTTTAAAGTATGACAAAGAAATTGAATCCTTAAAAAGCTTATATTTCTGCCAAAGGATATTATGATGGTTGATTTTTAAAATGTAACTGAACTCTACATCTAAAAACAAATAGAAATGGTCTATTAGGCTATTCATTGAAAAAAGAAACAGATTTAAACTGACTTCTCAATACGATAAATTGTTAAATCAATTCTCGTAAGGTCCTTTGATACGGACATTCGGCTTTTGTGCGTTAAAATAGGAGTTGCTTAAGAAGTCTACTAATTGGGATATTTTAGTTTTAATATATTTGCTGTGTATATAATGTTCTAACAACTAAAATTACTAGCTAGATTTATTTTTCTCTTTTTGTCAGTGTTGCATAGAGTTCATCGAAGTGTACAAGAAAAAATTTCTTGCTATACTTTCTTTCTTTTTTTTTGTTTTTACTTTTTCTACTTTTCTAAGGTTTTTCATTCTTATATTTTTACCAACATTCTTAGATTCCGTTAACTTATTTTTGTCAAAAATATAAGTGACATTGGCTCTCTTCATTCACTGATATTTATTTTTTATCTTATCTTGAATGTAGAAAACACGATTCAGCGATCATCACAATAGTAAGTGACATTTCTAATAACTAAATTTTGATATCGAACTGATACTTGCTCACCAGTTTATTTATCCACAACAAATAAGCTCAATTGTAGCAACTATTTGAGTTCTAAAATATCTTTTATATGAGCAGATACTTTTGAAAGATGACAAGCATTTAGTACTTTGGAACAATAGATAGCTTAGTGTGATCCAACAATAACAAGTATTGAATCATTCTGTTACTAAAATATTCAAAATCATAGTATTAAAATTCAGTCAATGATATAATAACTATCAAAGCTACTTTAAACAAACAAAATTATGAGAGTTTTCGTTTTACATTGTTATTAATTATTCGATGAAAGAAGGATAAGTTTTTTCCCATGTCAAGATAAAGTGCAATAGCACAATGTGTCGATGATGAAAGATATAAATCGTAAAATATTGTAGTGAGTGTGAAAGAAATATGAACGACAACTATCATACTGTTTTTCCAGTGAACTTTGATGTCTTGGTCATTTCTGTTACAATCTGTGGGGAAGGGGGCGGCTTGAATTTCTACGCTTATATACTTCAATATTCTTTTCAGACTGTGTTTAAAAAAATTTATCATCTCCGTATTTTCTTACGTGTCCATCGATTATACTAATTAATAGATTGAGAAAAAGCTTTTCTTTTGAAGCATATGCCTTTTATTGAAATGAACTAATATCAAAGAAAGCAGGAGCACAAATGTAATTCATTGCTTATTTGTCTTTTCATTCCCCTAGTACTTCTTTTTCCTTGCTGCTACTTATCAATAAGTAATTACCCATGACAATGGAGATGTGTCCGATTCTAGGCGTTCAGAACTCTTCAAGAACCCTGAACTCTTTAAATCGCCTTCTAATAGAGACTTCCGACTTGGTACAGCTGTTCGAACTGCTAGAAATTTTGGACTCCTTAGAACTCCTAGAACTCTTCGAACCCTTAGAACTCCTAGAACTCTTGGAATCCTTAAAACTCTCAGAACTCTTAGAACCCTGGGAACTCTTAGAACCATTAGAACTCGTGGCACTTTTACAACCCTAGGAACTCTTAGAAGTCTTGGACCTCTTGGAACCCTTAGAACTCTTCGAACCCCAGGAGCCCTAGGAACTCTTCGAACCCTTAGAGCTCTTGGCACTTTTAGAACCCTAGAAACTCTTGGAACTCTAGGAACTCTTAGAGCTCTAGGAGCCCTAGGATCTCTTAGAGCCCTAGGAGCCCTAGGATCTCTTAGAGCCCTAGGAACCCTAGGATCTCTTAGAACCCTAGGAACCCTTGGATCTCTTAGAGCCCTAGGAACCCTAGGATCTCTTAGAGGTCTTGGACCACTTGGAATCCTTTGAACTCTTAGGAACTCTTGGAACCCTATAAACTCTTGGATCTCTTGGAACCTTTAGAATCCTAAGAAGGGTGTTGGTGTGGGTGTGCGTGTGCGTGTGGGTGCGGATGGGTGTCGGTGTGGGTGTGGGTGAAGTCGGGGTACACACGCACACCCACACCCATCCACACCCACAAACAGCCCTTCTCTCGGATCTTATGTTTTCATTTTCATTTTACTTACTACACTTAGTTGAAGTAGATGATTTCGGTTGAGTATTTCATTAGCCAAACATCCGCAGAGAGTAACAACTAAAGTAACAGTATTCGATAGATGTCATCAATGCACAAAAATTTTCGCTCTCATTATTAGGTGTATACATAATATATCACTTAGATAACTCAGAAAAAAGGCATTTGATCCTACCACCAATATCATTTGCAATTTTACTAATGATCAAACAACCGAGCACTACTACAATCGAGAAGCATGTGTACCTTCTAATCCAAAATATATTGACACCAACGCTTTGAATGTTTCACGAATCACCATTCATCACACTCCACTTTCAAGAGCTTTGGGAAGAATACGACAGACAACAACAAAACTTCAATAAGACGCAGGAAAGATATTCCGCTAAACAGAGAAGCGAAAAACCTCAATAGACAATACTATCTAGAACTAGGCGTGACACCTTAACTTTAAACTTTAAAAAAAGTTGAACTTAAAGTTAGCATGCTTATAACTTTGACTTTAAAAAGTTAAAGTTTAAACGGCAATTTTCTGACAAGGTTTTTTTTGCAAAAAGAACTGTTCCTCTTATTAAAAAACTACTTTCTTTTATAGAAGGCAAACAATTTTTAGAAGAAAAACCACGTTTTTCCGAAAACATTTGCTATTTATAAAAGAAGGCTTTTTTTTACAAAAAAATATATTTGTGAAAAATTCACTTTAACTGTAACATATTTAAAGTTAACGTTTAAAGTACGCTCAATTTTAGTTTCTTTTCAGACTAAATTTAAGCTACACCTGCTTAACTTCAACTTAAATGTAAAAGGCACATTGTTTAACTTTAAACTTAAAGCTAAAGTATGCTACCTGTACCTTTAATCTTAAGTACGGTTAAACTGCAATCCCTATCTAAGAATCAAAACACTCCAATGCCTCTCAGGCACCATACGATCCACAGGATTCTGAACACGGTCGACAAGTGAACAAAACTAAAGTGAACTACATATAAATATTATACGATTACAAAAACCAGACGTCAAAGAAACCTGGGAAACCGCTTTTTCCTTTGATATGCCCCAGATGACAAACCACACAATCCATCAAAATTCGGGATCAGAATCATCCTACTTTTAGCATATCCACGCCATGTCTAATAACTTTCAATGAACACCTCATCATAGATAGCCATGCAAGTAACTCATAAAAACCCGACCACACACAAATAAATTCAAATCATTCCACGACATTCAACAGAATTTCAGTACTTTCACGTTTCACGCATTAACTTCTACTAACCTGGAACTTCTCCTACTATACCTTTCCAAATGGCACTACAGTGATAAATGTTCAACAACTTACACATTCCCAAGAGTCCTAAGAGTTCTAAGAGTTCCTAGGGTTCCAAGAGCTTCAAGAGTTCTAAGGATTCCAAAAATTCTAGGAGTTCTAAGGGTTCCAAGAGTTCCAGGAGTTCTAAGGGTTCTAAGAGTTCCTAGGGTTCCAAGAGTTCCTAGGATTCCGAGAGTTTCTAGGGTTCCAAGAATTCTGAGAGTTCCTAGGATTCCTAGGGTTATAGGAGTTCTAGGATACAGAGTATTTGCAGGGCGTCGTGATTTTTAGAGTTCAGGGTTCTTGAAGAGTTCTGAGCTCTTAGAATGCGGCCACTGCTGTGACAATGAGAAAAAAATACTGCGGATCACCGCATTCTCGACCAACAGTACTTTAATTGTTTCTTTTGGCTGATTGCAAGATGGCATTCACAAGAGGCAGAATACAATGTAAGCTTGCACGCTTTACTTCTCATTCTCCTCTTGAGCAAACAACTTCGTGAACTATGATAAAAAGAGTGAGTAAGCGTTCATCAGGGGAAAAGTTGAACACAGGGAATCATCAGGAAGGTGATTATACAATGTGCAAAAAAGATTTGAAAATTTACAAAGATACTTTCTCATCAATGAAATCGATGTGAAGCAAAACTTTTAGATCGTTATTGATGAAAATGTGTGATTTATATGTTACTCGTAGCGATAGTTTTTCTCTTTCACTGATTCTTCTCCATCCCATGCAGAAATGAAAACACATTTAATGACGTTTTCACTGAAATGAATGCTGCAGCTTGTATTGGATGACATTTTATTAGCGTTTGACCAGAATAGACGAAACATCATTTAATCTTTTATCGTGAAACATATAAATCGCTTTGACTATTTATCATTCGCAAACATGAAGAAAATTAAGATTTAGTATAATAAAATTGTTCTAGATGTTCAATTGAACATAAAGTTGACAATTTTATTAGTTTTCTGGAATAGACTCAATTTTATAGTTACCATTTAAAGATTTGATTAATGAGAGGGCAAACAGGAAATAAGCTGTTTTTAAAAAAACTTTAGTAAGAAGTTATTTGATTTTAGAAGAAGTGACTTCATAACATGTTCTACAGAAATAATGACAAGTGATTCTAATACGGACGAAGCACTGCTTTGTTTAAAAATAATTGAATTCTTTTCTGTTTCATGAGTCTCGACAGAAGAAAAGTTCTAACGAGGAAACATTCCCAAGTGATCTGCACTGTTTCGGCTCATCTTCTACTAGTAGTTAGGGTTCATTATATATATCAAATATGTAAAAGGATTCGTGCCCATGCTGCACGGTTCCAGAGAAATTAGCGAGACAACTACTATGATAGATGGTGCTACCATCTATTTGTTAATCTTTTATACTTTCTCTATTGTAACTGAAACATATTTGTTAAAACATTTTTCGCCCTAGCAAAGAGAGACAAGTTTGTATTATAAATAACTATGGAGAAAAATATCCCGTAGTTAAGATACGAAGGGAAGAAAAAAATAGTGCATAGAAGGTGGCACCATCTGGCACAAGAGTACTTTAGCTCATAACTCTGGAATCGTGTAGCATGGGCACGAACCCTTTTAGATACTTCATATATATAATGATCCCTAAGTACCAGTAGAAGATGAGCCGAAACGGTGCCGATCACTTGGGAATGTTCCCTCGTAAGTGAAAAGTACATTGCAGGGTGGAGATGGGAACTATGATACCCGGGTAGTTATGCCAAATCTATCGTTTAGTATACGTACAAAATACAGTTTTAATAACTATATCAGTGAGAGTTTGTTGCTAAGCAATGCTATAGTACATATTGAAACAATCTTTCTAGACTATCTCGTGAAAAACCAATGACGAGCCGTTCAACATATTATCATACATTTCGATCACGATATCTGAACTCTCTCCTGAATTTTAATCTTTTCCCATCCGTTCCACCTTCTACTATTGAATATGAACTCAAAAGTCAACGAATATCAACGAAACTCTTCGTCGCCTCATTATTTATATCGTTGAATATTTTACTTATCTACAATGCAACAATGATTGTTACGAAGACAGTAAATGTTAAAACGCCCACTTTCAACCAATATACACAATTAGCAATCAAATATTCACAAACACTTGTCTGTCCATGTACACAAATATCGATTGTCTACGGTAGATTTCTTCAAGTCCATTATACATTACACCAAGTGTGTTATGGAATCTTTCTCAGTAGTTGGCAAGACTATATGAATCGTATCCGAATGAACATACATAAAGAATTATGGCTTGACGATTTTCGTTGGACGGCTAGTCAGAAATTCCAAGCACTAACTTCTTTCTGCCATATGGTGAATGCTACGATATCAAGTCGATTATCTCGGCTGTATGAAAGCCAACATGTAAGCAAAACCATTAAACCATCGACATTGTTTCAATCAGAGACTGAATCACTGGTTATCCAATTCATTACCTTCACAACCGAACAACTGTTATCGTCGTTAAGAATAGTTCGAGATACCACTCAAGCTAATCGATTATTTTCTGGACATAATACAAATGCTTATTTTTATATCGATGCCGATCCAGTGTACCCGTATTCCATGACCATATGGTACTCAAACTGTTCGTGTGATTTTTACTCTACTTGCAAAGCACGATCGCAAATACATAATGATACCGGCACCGAAATATTATACGTCGTACCAGGTACTTATGTTGGGTGCTATGTGATAGAAGCATTACGCCAATCAACTCTTGAGTGTTTCTTCAATCAAACATGCTTTGATCAACTCAGATCCTATTTGAGCTTGACTTTATCTTTCAATGCAACCGTACTGAATGCTTCATTACTCACAAAATTCACTCCAACAAGCACAATTGCTGAGTTACTTAATGAGTTAATGGTTGAAACATGGAACTGGTCTGCTATTTATGCAGAATATTATAGTGCTTGTGATCCGTTCGAATGTACTTATATACTGAAGGTTAGAAATGATGCTGTTTATATTATTACAACTTTGATTGGTCTGATGGGAGGTTTAGTAACGGCTTTGAAATTGATCGTACCACGGCTTGTAACGATGGTGAGACGAAAAGCGCGTTCTCAATCAAAATTAGAAACTGGTAAGAGAAAGGAGAATCGAAGCAACTCGTAGGTTCTGAATGAATCAGTAATTTGACGCTTAGAGTTCATATCTCTTACGTTGATTGAAAAAAATTATCTAAAACATGTTCGAGCTGACCGTATCCAGGAGATTGATTTCTTTTTTTGATGCTATGGAAGGACTATTGTGTCTTGAAAAATGATTGAAATACTGCTTTCTGAAAATGCCCCTATTTCATTCATATAGATACAGAACTGATGCAGTAAAACGATTAACGAGCGCTTTATAATCATTATTTGATAGAAAAAACGTTTTTATTCGTAAATTTTTCTGATAGTCGATGCTGACCAACCGAGCAGTATATTTCTACGCAAATGCCTACATCAAATACGAACTATCAATCTTTTCCCATCGATTCCACCTTCTACTGATGAATATGAACTCAATAGTCAAAGAATATCAACAAAACTCTTTATCGCCTTATTGATTGTGTCGTTGAGTGTTCTGCTTGTTTATAATGCAACGATGACTGTCACGAAAATAGTGAATATCAAAACTCCTACTTTCGAGCAATACACACAATTAGCAACCAAATATTCGCAAACACTTGTGTGTCCATGCACACAAATATCGATTGGCTACGATAGATTTCTTCGAGTCAACTATACATTGCATCAGATATGCTCAAGTACTTTTATGACTCAACAATGGCTGGACTATTTTCTCGAAATAGTGCGTGGAAAGATTTTGAGAAACAACGACTTTCGAATACAAGGTTCTCAAGTATTCCAAGTGTTGCGTTCTTTATGTGAACTAGTGAACGCTACGATATCAAACAGTTTAACACAGTTCTATAAAAGTCAATATGCGGCCATATCTGTTACACGACCAGTAGTACTTGAATCACAAGCTCAATCATTCATCACCCAATTTATCACTATAACAACCAACCGGTTTTTATTGTCATTGAAAACAGTTCAAGAAACCACACAAGGTAACTTTCTGTTACCCGTGCTTCAATCAAATGCTCGAATCTATTTAAACTCTGATGGTAGCATTGTTAATGCAGGAACCTTGAAATACGGGAACTGCTCATGTGCTGTTAACTACTCTTGCACAGCACAATCTAAAATTTATAACGGTACGAGCACGAGTGTAATATTCTTCGTACCAGGTATGTACTACGGATGCTATGTGATGGAAGCATTACGCCAATCAACTCTTGAGTGTTTCTTCAATCAAACATGCTTTGATCAGCTCAGATCCTATTTGGGCTTGACTTTATCCGTCAATGCAACCGTACTGAATGCTTCATCACTCACGAAATTCTCTTCAGCAAGCAGAATCGCTCAATTGCTTGATGAGTTAATGGTTGAAACATGGAGTTGGTCTGCTATTTATCCAGAATATTATAGTGCTTGTGATCCGTTCGAATGCACTTACACAGTGAAGGTTAGAAATGATGCTGTTTATATTATTACATCATTGATCAGTCTGATTGGAGGTTTGGTAACAGCTTTGAAATTGATTATACCGCGACTCGTAATGATGATGAGACGAAAAATACGTTCTCAATCAACAGTAGAAACCGGTAAGAGAAGACTGACGAGAAACACGTAGGTTGGTATTCGATGTTCAGTTATGAGAATTGATGTATAAAGCTCATTATTCAAACTCTTTAGTTGCGTTGCTAGCTGTTCTCATCGTTGAGTTAAACTACTATGTGATTTCTGCATAGCATGTGGCTGTTCATTATATGTGAAAATGTTGCGCCTTTTCCACGAAAGTTCCATATATATGAGCAATATGCCTGTATATGTTAATCTCGTCTTTCATATGTTTACCTAAAGATCGAAAATCAAAATATTCAGATCAATCATATTGGTTGAATGAATTCGATTCTCTAGATTAAACGATTTACTCATATCACTGTAGGTTAAGATTTCCAATCATGCATGCATGCATGAAGTTATTCATCTTATTTAGTTTGAGAATCATGTAAATTTTCCTCAGAAACTTAAAAATCGTTCCATACATTTGAGCTGTTCAAAAATAGATTAATATCTGGTAATGCACTATGTTGAATTGTTTAATAATGCATGCGTACGGTCTCACAGCAATCTAATATGACCATATCAAGATTCTTATAATGACTACTTTTTATAAAAATACAGGCTGAATTTTCCTACGCTGATGTGTTCTTGTATAATTCAAAGGTATGAAATGGACTTTGATTATTGAGAAAAATATATTTGTAATTCTTGAACGAAATAAACTGCGTAGCAGCTGAACACGTGACATAGGAACTATGGCATAGATGTCATCACTTGTATCGTGTGTCAGTGGTGTAACAATATATCACCAAAGAACCAAAACTGAGCGTTGAAACTCATTAGAATATATTCAACATCAAATTTTAGTTCCATTTACATGGAAACATATATCACAAATTGACTATTTTTCTTGTCCTTATCTTCATGTTCATAGATGATATCTAGGAACTGGTGAGGTCATAAAAACTGGTACATCTGTACCACAGAAATGGAAGCAAAATACAATAATGTAGGGAGGTAATTTGAAAATGAGATATGCCCCTGACTTAGACCAGGCTGATACATATATTGAGAGCGCTAAATTCTCTTTTATAATCGTGTAATGACAAAATCAATCATTTTTTTGGAACGTAAATTTTTCTAATAGCCGATGCTGGCCAACCGAACTTGGTATTTCTTCGCAATTGGCTGCATCAAATACAAACTATCAATCTTTTCCCATCCGTCCAACCTTCTACTAGTGAATATGAACTCAAAAGTCAACGAATATCAACGAAACTATTCATCGTCTCATTATTTATATTGTTGAATATTTTGCTTATCTACAATGCAACAATGATTGTTACGAAGACAGTAAATGTTAAAACTCCCACTTTCAACCAATATACACAATTAGCAATCAAATATTCACAAACACTTGTGTGTCCATGTACACAAATATCGATTGACTACGGTAGATTTCTTCGGGTCAACTATACATTACACCAAGTATGCTCAAGTAATTTTGTAACCAAGCAATGGCTCGATTATATTCGTGCACCATACAGCGGAAGACCTTTGTCGGATCCTGACTTTAAAGTAAAAAATTCATACATTTTTCAAGCACTGCGTTCGTTATGTGAAGTGGCGAAGGTAACTGTATCAAACAGTTTGGCTGAATTCTATACAACTCAATATATAAGCACTACTGCCACACTATCAGCCGTGTTTGAAATACAGATTCAGTCTGCCATAACTCAGTTCATCACCTTGACAAGCAACGACTTTTTATCGTCTTTACAAATTATTCGAGATACTACTCAAGAAAATTTTCTGTTTTCACCTCTCTCGACAAATACTTACCTCTATCCCAGCGATGAAACTGATGCACTGTTAAGCGAAGTAATGACGTACGAAGGATGTTCATGTGCTTCTAGTTATATGTGTATTGCACCGGCACATATTTACAATAATACGAGTGGACGTATATTATTTTCAGTACCAGGTATGTATATCGGATGCTATGTGATAGAAGCATTACGCCAATCAACTCTTGAGTGTTTCTTCAATCAAACATGCTTTGATCAACTCAGATCCTATTTAAGCTTGACTTTATCATTCAATGCAACCGTACTGAATGCTTCATTACTCACAAAATTCAGTCCAACAAGCACAATTGCTGAGTTACTTAATGAGCTAATGGTTGAAACATGGAATTGGTCTGCTATTTACTCAGAATATTATAGTGCTTGTGATCCGTTCGAATGTACTTATATACTGAAGGTTAGAAATGATGCTGTTTATATTATTGCAACTTTGATTGGTCTCATGGGAGGTTTAGTAACGGCTTTGAAATTGATAGTACCACGCATCGTGACGTTCTTTCGTGGGAAGAACACATTACAGGTCGCAGATGTTTCAGTCGTCGGAGTTGAACGTCTCGACTGATTCTAACAGACTGAAATATGGGAAGCCGGGTATAACCCCATTGAGCTATTAAGCATCATCATTAGACAATGACATAGGAATCACATACGAATTTCATGGTTAAGCGTTGGTGTCGTCATTAATTTTTTTGTGTCATTATTAATTATGATTTCTTTTAATTTCGTTTTCTTGTTGCAACTTTCCTCATAACCTACATACGGGTTCTACTGAACTGCTGTGGAAACTATGAGCATTGATATTTGGTTGTTTCAATACTGTTGCTATAGAAAAAAAACCTAATCATTAAGTCACATGTCTATTAACGTGGCATTCAAACAATACAATATTTCGAATATCGGCGGGATCATGATCACTCTGATTCGATAAAATAGAACCATATGATTTTACCTGAACGATCATTTTCTGATCAAGTATACTTTTTGTGCTCATTCAAAACAAAGCTTTTGTAGATTTTCATGTAATCACACTTGATCCAAATGTACCAATATTCGCTCTTATTCAATGATTGTCATGCTTCATACATTGTAATAATGGATGTATTCATTAGTCTCATCGTATACAATGTCTACGCTTTATTTGTTGTAACATTTATATCAATTTTATTTGTATACTAATGCCAAGAAATTATGCTGACCTCTAAAATACCAATAAAGTTTTATTTACCAACAATTCATCACTTTGACCTTCCTTTGCTTGTATGCCTGGTACAGTTGCAAAGATTGTATTTGTGATCTTGCTAAATTATGCAATCAGACTCGTAGTGGTTAGTGGTACGAAATGAGAGTTCATCATGTCATTATTAATCAATAACATTCGTCAGATACTATCTCACTTTTCTGTCGACTGAAACTCTTTAATTGATCATTTAAATTGCAGACATATAGACCGTCAATAGCTTCGTCATTGTTAGTTTTAATAGAGTCTTATTACAAGGTGGTTTACTGCATAAAGACATATTTCTGAAGCCTAGGATCACTCAGAGAAACATTTTGTCTAATGAATGCATTACATGCTGCTGACATCAAGAAAAAAAGACGACGAATGATATAGTCCCATCGTCATTAAGCTATTACCATGTTGACACAATATATCGCAAACTTTTTTTCTTCATTTCATCAACATATGCGTTTAAAACAGTGCTTTTTGGCCTGTGTTAGGATGCTCAATTCGTAAAAAGAAGATACGGTGGTAATTCTGTTAGTTCTATGTGTTTTTATCATTCTTGTTCTGTTTATCGCTGACATCCTGTACTACACTCGTATCCGTTCATAGTTCAGGGTAGGTGTGGATGGGCTGTGGGTTTGAGTTTGTGTTTGGGTATGGGTGTGAGTATGTCGGTGTTGATGTCTTCATTCCACACGAATCGGCTCCAACATTCACTCACGCCCACACCCAGACGCACACGCACACTTTATACCCACACCCCACTCTACACTCACACCCACACCCCACACCCAACACCCCACACCCCACACCCCACACTCCACACCCAACACCCCACACTCCACACCACACATCCACACCCTCAAAGTACTGAATGAGTCACTTGAAAAGATCACGAGTGATGATTTCGATGTGATCTCAAAGATTTTTTCGAAAGTCAGAAAACTTTACGTTCTGCGGATTAAAAGTGAGCATTGGATGCCTACTTTGATAGAAGGTCCAATAGGCATACTGGGAGAAAACAATGAGACACTCGAGAAGATGATAGTTTATGATTTCGATGTGATCTCAAAGGTTTTCGCACAGTGAGGGAAGTTTCTTTTCGGAAGAGGAAAACTGAGCAAAAGTGAGCATTTTATACTCAATTACATTGGTAATGCTGTAGATACAGTGGAAGGACAGAAGTAGTCAATGAAAGTGCTCATTTTGTATGGTTGTAAGATGATCTGAAATCCGTGTAGTAGTCGGAAACTGATGATTATGGTGGAAACTAACAATTACCACTGCTGAATTTCTTGTGTCGACGGTTGTTGAAAATATCTGTGTGGAAGAAAAAGGTGGCTGAGGGATGACATATTAGAGAGTGTGTTGACTGGTACACAAGATCTAGGATATGTGTTATTCGAGTTGTTTGGTTGGCTGTGAATGCAATGACCATGGTTTGCATAGTGATCTTTCAGGAAGATGGTCTATAAGAAGTGAGACTGCTTGTTGCTTTTAGCGAATGGGACAGGAAGAGCAGGCCCCGTTCGATCGAATGCTGGGTTTTTCGGTGAACGTGTGTGTTGTTTTGCGGAAAACGAAAATTGAGCAGGCAGCAGCTGGATCGCTTGATATGGTTGTAGAGTGTTGCATTGATTATTCGATTCTGAGAAAGTGATAGGAAAGTGTGATTGTGTTCGACGTTCGACGTTCGACATGAGCTTAATTATGGGAAATGTTTAGATTCGAAAAATGAGATGTATATATAAGGGTATTTAAGATATTCGATTTAGGAAAAGTTTATATTGACATAGTAGAAGGATTTTCCATGAAAAATCCCACTTGAGGAGAATTTCAATTCTACCGGCGGCTAATTGAGAGAGAAGCCAAAGCTACAAATATTCGGAAGCAGTTTTAGTTTGCCGGTCTTGGTAGCGTGGATCATGAGTTAGATCACGAAATATAAATTTTTTCTTAAACTTTTCACCATTTCAGTATATTATATTTAAATTACATCATTTCCTGTTTGAATTAATCAAAAAAAGAAGTACTTAAAAAATACCTCGAAATAAAATACAAAAAATATACTTTTACATAGCTTCGCTTTTAAATTAATATAACTGATCATCGTTTTGGTTTCCTCGATAATATCAAACAAAAACGATAAAACAAAAACGATTTGGACTTGAATGACGTTGAAAAATGCTTGATGGAAAATAAGGCATCGACTCTGTGAGCCGCAATTAGCTTTATTCTGAAGTAAGTAGGATTATTTGGTGGACTAAGTGGTACATTATTGCATGAATTGACATCCCACATTGTGATCCTCGGATTCACTGATCTTCAGAAATGATTGATGGACCCGAGTTCTCCACTCTCACGAACGCTAAGTCGAACTTTATGAAAAATTATAATTTTTTTAAAACATCCTTTATTAAGTCAAAAAAATCTATTTGAAAATTTTCAAAAACCAATGGTACCAATCGATTCCTCGACTCCTGAAAACCTTTCGCCAAGCTTTACAGGAGTAGATGTAGAAAAAAACTGAGCATTAGTCTTTCAGACTATGTTTTTTTGACGTTGACACATACATACATACAAACGCATTTTATTTCATAGGACCCTCCTTTCAGTCGAGGGAATTAATATTTTAATTTATTTGTATTAGATTTAAATTAATCTAATACGATTATACAGTTACAACAAACATAAAATGAAATGAGTTAAATGGAACTATATCTGTTTTATTATAATTTTATTTAAAACAAATTTAATCTAATGAAATTATTGTGTTTATTTTTTTTTGGACAAAATGGTTTAATCTGTTAGCATCGTTTTATTTATATTAAAATGCATTGAATTAATCTAATATAATTTCTTTATTTTATTTTAATTAATTCAAAATCAACGTATTACAGTTATTTATTTACAATTAAAATGATCTACAACAATTTAATTTAGACATAAGACTTTTTTCTATTTAAATTATACCTATTTCTTTATTGTAGGTTACTTCTACGATTGAAACAAATTAAAGTCAATTAGGTCCTTGATTTCAATTATTTATTTTTTTTCAGGTCATATTCATAAGAGATTTAATATAAGTAAGTTTTATAATTCAAATTATTTTTCTATTTAGATCACTCAGTCGATTGAACTCCAAAAATATTGTTTTTTCTCTAATTTTCTATTTCACTTTTGTGCTACAAGCGAATATTCGTATTTGTTTTTGTGTAATTTTTAAAAATGAATAAATAAATAAATACATGATTTACTCTAAATCAAATATTTTCTTGAACAGCTAAAGGATATAGAAGTCAGAAATGGGTCAGACCAGCTATACAATGCTCTAAAAAGCTATGAAATATCATACATGATTCATTTAAGATCGTATATTATCTGACATAAAGAGCATTCAAGAATCGTACAGTACAATATTATCAGAAATGGTGGCTTTACAATATGCGTACAGAATCTTACTAGATTATATACGAACTTCATATGATTTTGTATGTTTATGCAAGATCTTTCAATAAGTTCCTGTATGATCGTGGAGGAATCATACAAGATCTTAGTCAGCTTGTTCGGCCTGCGTAATCTTTTTTATTGCTTCTCCTTTGCCTTTGGTGCACCTTATATTCTATTGTTATTTAATTTTCGACTAAGTTGATTGTTGAAAAGGAAGAGTTGAAAATAACAGATTGAACTTGTCTTTTTCGTTAAGAGAATAGGTCGATCTGTTTTCAATCGATTTATTAAATCGTGAAAAGCAAATAATTTATATTTATTCTGAAATATGAATAAAAAATGCTCTATAAAAGTTACTATTCCTGTAGCGAGTGACAATAAGCCGTGTAAGAAAAGACTATTCATGCAAAGGTAGGTTCAACGGAAAGTATTTGACTTTGTGCTGTAAGATCAGCAATTTTTCGAGCACTGGCATATGATGACGAGTCGAGATTCTCATAATTTAGTATTGTTTTTTAATAAACTTGGCTCAATAGAATAGATTTCTAATTATTTTGAAATATGTCAGGTGAGACCCATGATCCTGTATTTAACAAAATATTAGTTCCGAAGTAGATAAAATAAACTGCACAAAACATTTTTTTGCCCTAAGTGAATAAATAACTATCTCCATGATATTGTGCGTTTTTCGGTTTATAATGTGCATGGCCATTTTTTTCTCGTTCTTTCATTTTATTTGTCTATGTATAACGCAGAGCCAGCAGTGTAAACACCATACATGATTGGCTACTAAGTTAGTAGCTTTATAACAGCGGACGTCGTTTTAAAATATACACACGCATAATAAACAACAACAACGAG
>CAJNOP010000463.1:118913-134701 GCA_905250075.1 Rotaria sp. Silwood1
CTAGGGTAGGCTCGTGCCTACCCAGGCCTCGTGGCTCCGCCGCCTATGTTCACACTCATCTACACGCCACGTCGCTGACTTGTGTACTGGTGGCTAAATAATTGTGGCATCTTGTTGACAAATTTTCGAATGAAGAAAATTTCCAATCTTATCTCTTACGGCAGGTCGTACCGGTGAAATGTAGCGCATTAAATACAAGTGACAAAGAAATGATATATCAATGTGCACACCTTAGAACATACCTACAGTGCGACTTCGAAAAACAAATAACAGAGAATTATTTCGATGAAATTAGCTCGTTGGAACCGAATGCACATAATCATCAAAATCGAGTCCCAACTATAATACGTATACGATCTTTGTTGAGAGCTATTTTTATCAATTCAACCTCAGTGAGTCTTGCAGAATGTTACACACGTCGAACTATGTGAAATGCATACACTAGCCGAAGTCCATGTTCATAAATGGCAAGTTTATTACACTAATACCATCCACTTTCGAAACTTGATTTGTACTCAATTGACAATTTCGTCCTTTGTATCATTAAAACCCTGCTATGCCATCTAATCCGAGCAAATTCTAAGATTTCAGAAAATCATTAGGACGACCGAGTAAAACACGATCTACTGTTTCAGAAGTTTTCTTGTAGTACACAATAATATTCTTATCCTTATCTTAATGTGTACCTGAATAATTGCAAGTTGCCAATCCACCTACACATATAGCAACACCCCGAAGTTCGGATGGATTTTAGTGCATATGAAAGATATAAAGCGTAGAAGCAGAAAAATTGGGACATATACATAAAAAGCAAGATGAAAGATTTTTCTTCAATGAATCCATCAACAATAACAATTCCAGTAATGGATACAAAAATATTGTCATAATTTCTCGATTTTAAGAATTATAAAAATGACTTCAAACACGTAGAAGAAAATAAGTGTTGTGAAAAACATCATAAAATCAATTTCAAATGGCATATCGTCATATTATCCGTCTTTGAACCTGTTCTTGAAAATATTTTCGTTCAAAATTTATGTTCAAGGCTTTGAGTAATTCACTCATAATTTTGAGTCTAGTTTTGGAAAGAGCACAAAATTTTCATCTTAACATTATTTGCCTTCTGTCATGTAAAAAACAAATATAATTGTATCCGATACACATGAACTATATATAGATTGATAAATAATACCTAGAATATGATAATATCCAAGCGCATTTAGGAAAAATATCTAAGAGAAAACAGGAAGAGAGCATTAGTCATAAGACAGAATCGAAAAATACATATAATAACATGGAAAAACATACTCGACAGACAGGATAAAATGCATATGATGTACAAAAAAGAAGAAAAAAATCCCAACATATAAAGAAGAGCGCAGAAAACTTATAGATGACAACATCTAATTCAGATTTTCATGCAACTTCGAAAATAATAAGATTTATCAGAATTCTAACACTTTTTCACAGATTTACTGATTGACGTTGGAATGAAAAAATGTTTTTTTTTTGGAAATGTTATTTATTGTTGCTTTTCGAACTTTATTGACGCTTTAACATAGTCATGAATCTAGTAAAAATGTGTAACACCAGCAAGCCATCGGACCAATGAAGGTGTGCCTGATATTTCTTTTCTTACCAGTATTTATCTAATTATATAATTATTGTGGCAATGTTATGTCGCCAGAAGTGACACCATCTGACATAAGTTTGTGTTCTCTTATCTTGCTATGCAAGAGCGCCTTTATTCGAATTTCCAGATGCTGTATAAGTACACACAAGTCTTCGTTTGATGTGTCATAGATGACACATCGACTCCTTGTGAGATCGGGTAGTCCCATGGGATGGAAATTTTGCGATCATCCCATCCCATAAGACAAGCTGATATTATATAAACTTATTCTATGGCTAAGAACCATACAAATATTTTGATATTGATATCGTACTCGTCTATTCGAACGAAACAAGTGAGCAATAAAAACTCGGTAAGCTGAAATAGCACAGTATTTGATACTGTTAGGATCCGCCATCTATATAATATATATAGATGGTCGGTCCTCCTCCTTCTTTCTTTTCATCTATCTCTTTTCTTCCATCTTCTTGAGTTGTTTTTTATTACTATCTGAGGAGATGTGGATTATTCTTGTTGTGGTGATTTAAGGTCAAAACATTTTTGCTTTTTGTTGTCCTTGTTTTGTTTACTCTTTTGTGAAGGATTAGGTTCTTGATATATTACTTTGAATAAAAGGAAAGAACGGAACCTAACAGATACTATCAACCGATCACAGTGGCGTAGCCAGGAGTAGGGCCATTGGGCAATTGTCCATAGCTACAAAAGTAATTGCCCGTGGATTTATTGAGCTATGCAGTACTTGAACAGTTATTGCCTATAGATATTTTTACAATCATAACGGTTGCCATTAGCTGCCCGTAACTCAAAATAGTTCGGCTGATGAATTGCCCATGACTCAAAAATTCCTGGCTACGCCACTGGCCGATCGATAAGTGTTTGAATAAATTTTACTTCTTTTAAAAAGTATTTGACGATTGAAATGTCCCATGCAATGAGGCAGTAAATTTTCAAGTCTCATCCCATCCCATCCTATTCAGAATCCTGATTGATGCAAACTTTACTTGACGTTTTTTCTCAAAACTAATGTCTATTCGGAAATTAAAGATACTCGATTAAAAATTGAATAAATCAAGAACGATATGTCTTAGCGATTTGTCCTTTTCAGCATAGAAAGAGCACAGTGGGGGACACTAGTCTATATAGGATACAATGGGATTCAATAGTGATAAAGGTTAGAAAAATATGAACCTTTGAAAAAAATAGCTTGAACTTATAGTCCATAGAATCATTTTTTTCTTCTTTTAATAAAAAATAATAAAAAAATATGAACCAGTTTTAATGATCGTTCAGAAAAATCTAATCTATAAATATTATATAATAATGTGATCGATATGCTCGAATACGATATATTTCGCACCTTAGATTTTTTTTCAATCTATATTGACTGTTGTCATTCACTTTAGAAGGATTGATAACCTGTATGTATATATTATTCAAGAGCAATTTCACATTATTAGAATATTTCGATGAAGGACTGCATAACTTCTTCATGCTAGCCTTCAAGCTTTCGACTATCAAATAATTGGTAGTTGGATATTGTGTGCTATTGATAGGTGACCGGCCATCATTATAGTCCATATAAAAGAAGAAAAGTATGATTCTATCGACTATGAGTTCAAGCTATTTTTTTCAAAGGTTCATATTTTTCTAACCGTCATCACAACTGAATCTTATCGTATCATATATAGACTAGTGTCCTCCACCGTGCTCTTTCTATGCTGAAAAGAACAACTTGTTGAGACACACCGTTCTTGAGTTATTCAATTGTTAACCGAGTATCTTTAATTCCCGAATACATATTAGTTTTTAAAGAGTAAAATTCGGCACTTCAACTAAACAGAGTTGGATTTTTGATTTTTGACACAGAAATGAGCTTAATGTATCGAAAGAAGTAAGAAACAATTTGTTTAAAATTGCTCGGCGTACCTATTAGAATGGTTTTCATTGGATATACACGATCTCTCTTTCAAAACTACATATTTATTTTTTGAACAAAATGTTTATTATTAATTTTTTCATAGAATCTTCTATTCTTTAAAGTCAATATTCGAGCAATCAAATAGAAAATTCGACATGACAAAGGTTTGTTTAATTGAATAAGAAAAAAAAAGGAAATATTTATTTTATTCAGAAATTGAATGATCTTGAAAATCCAGTATTTATACCGGATCCACAATCAACTAGGATAAATATCGAAAATGGAGTAATAGTAACAACGCAATTACAAGAGGCAGATGATGAAGACGATGATGATGATAATATGAATGATTTAGGTTTTGAAAAATTATCTAGTGAATGCCAGCCTATTGGTTTATTCGTATTAAAAACTCGTAAACAATTAATTAAAATAATTGAAAAACAAAAAGTAAGACAATTTGTTTTTTTTTTCGTTTTTTGTATTCCTAATTTTGTTTTGGATTTTTAATAGACTTTAACTATTTATGGTTGGAGATTAATCTTTATAATTGCTTTTCTAATCTATTTTGGATTTGCTATGAGTAAAAACTATGGTACACCTGCTTTTCCTATTCATGGAAATATTTTTTATGAAAATTCTGGTAATAATCTCATAGACAGAATAAAATTTTAGTAAAGAAATATATTTAGGTTTCGCATTATTCTTTTTGGTATTTTTTGCAATATTTGTTTTTATATGGGAAAAATTTCTTAGACGTTCTATTGAACGTATATATGAATACATTTCAATATCAATCGAAGAAAATGAAACATGGATTAAAACTTGTAGTATTATACATAAATTTTCTTGGTAAGCATTTTGCTACTCACGTGATTTTCGGAAAGTAACAAAAAGTATCAGTACTTCGTATAATCGATCCGAGATTAATTATTGATATTGATGATTTTAATTAATAGGGTTGGCCATATCTTAACTTGTTTTGCTATTCTTCTGTATGTTGGATTAACAGTAGAAAGAACTCGAAACTATATTTCACTTATTGGTATTATCACATTAGTTATACTTGGTACTATCGGTACGTAATTTTATTTTTAATAATTAGAGAATTTTAACTATAAATTCTTTTGTTTTTGATTAGGTTCAAAACATCCTGATCGAGTAAGCTAGGTCATCAATATAAATATTAATATGTATAATATAATATTATGAAAATTAAGATTCGATGGAAAACAATATTTTATTCATTTGTTATTCAATTTCTTTTGGCTACTGTTGTTATACGTCTTAAAGTTGGTTTTCAATTTTTTGATTTTCTTGGAAAAGAAGTATCAAAATTTATGCAGTAATTTATTCTCTTTGATAATCTTCTCTAAATAATATTATTATTATTTAGGAATGCTGATAGTGGAGCAACGTTTGTTTTTGGAAAAACATATCAAGAACATTTTTTTGTATTTAAAGTAAAGTTTTTCTAGAAATTGAATATTTTTATAAAGATTTCTATGTATCTTTTTTGTAACCATTAGGTAACTTCAATAATTATTTTTCTTGGATCTGTAATTAATGTTCTTTATTATTTGGGTGTTATGCAATATATTATAGGAAAAATTGCATGGTTAATGCAAATATGTTTAAATACAACAGCAGCTGAAGTAATTATTGATACTTGTTACTTAGAAAAAAAAAAAGACAGAAATTAAAATTTTTAATAATTTAGTCAATGAATGCAGCTGCAAATATATTTGTTGGGCAAAGTGAAGCACCATTAATGATTATGCCTTTAATACCAACGATGACAACATCAGAACTTCATGCTGTATTAGTAGGTGGTTTTTCAACAATGTCAGGTATTAAAATGAACCTATATTCCGTCTTTTTTTGTTTATATATATATATGATTTATATTAGGATCTATTCTTGCGACATTTATCTTTTTTGGTGTACCAGCCAATCATTTAATTGCTGCCAGTGTTATGGCTGCAGCGGGTGCACTTGGTTTTGCAAAACTTTTATTACCAGAAACACATCATTCCAAAACAACATGGGAAACAGTCAAGAATACTCCATTACCGTATGTTTTGTTTATTTTTACTCAATATATCATTTCAGCAAAATAGATTTTTAGTTTTAAACTCTCCTGACTGATTTTTCCCGTCTCGTCTACAAGGTTTTGGGTTAAACATTTTTCTTTGCTTTTTTTTTCAAGAAATTATGTTCCATTAGCAATAACCGATATAATTAATCATATAATCATCAAAAGTCACTCTTTTTTATGAGTCTTGAAAAGATCTAAATCGATTTTGTAATAAAATAGCAATCCACGAAATCGAGATTTAACAAGAAATAAAATGTCATAGGTTGTCTATTAATAATATTCCATTGCTTTTAAATACGAAGTTTGTTGATAAAACTTTTCGATACTAAAAACGCAAGCTCTAATAAACAAATCGAACCTAAATATTTAACTGGAATTTTTATTTTAGAGAACAACATAATGTTATTGATGCTTTATTAACTGGAGCAGGAAATACTTTAAAAATTTGTGGTTATTTAATTGCAAATTTAATAGCATTTATTGGTATTCTTCATTTTGCTGATATAGTTATATCATGGTTTTTTAGTCTTGTACATCATCCCGAAATCAATTTTCAATATTTACTTGGCTTATTGCTTTATCCATTTTCAATAATAATTGGTATTCCACTTCGTGATTGTCTTCTTTCATCAAAATTGATTGGAATAAAAATTAGTTTGAATGAAGTAAAAACTTTATCGTTTTTTAAATATTCTATCATATTTGTTGTTTTTTTGTATCAATAGTTTATTGCTTATCAACAACTTAGTAAAATACTTAAATTACGTAATGAACTTATATCAAATAATACATTTTCATTATATTTAAATGGTACATTAACATTACCAAACGATACTCCAATGTTATGGGATGTCAGTATATTATATTTTCTCTTTTGAAGAAAACATAATGTTTCTTTTTGTCCTTTGTTATACTAGGATGTTTCACCAATTATTTTAACTTATGCTTTATGTGGTAAATATTATTTCGATGTTTCATTATTGTTTTATTGAGTTCGATTGTTAACAGGATTTTCTAATTTTGGTTCAATGGGTATTGCATTAGCAACACTTGGAGTTTTTGCTCCAACACGAAAACGTACTTTAACAAAAATTGTCCCACGTGCTTTGATTGCTAGTATTATGGTTTCGTTAATGACAGCATCGATAGCTGGTATAAGTAGAAAAAACATATTTGTTCTATATATGAGAATTTTATTTTAGGTCTACTTTATGATGCTCGACGTGTAACAGTACCAATATTAAATCTGAATTCTACGCATGTCTAAATTCAATGTCTTTTTGTTTTTTTTTCTTATTATTTGTATTCTTACTATGAATGATGTGTTATTTTATTTAAATTAATTGTCTATAGAATTAAGTATTTGATTTGTCAATAATTAAGAATAAAGTTTTCTTAGTCTGAAAATTTCAAATATTATCTTACACAACTAATAATAGAATTTTATGATAAAGGGGTCTGGATGTGGATGTAAGTGTTTTCTACGTTCACATTCACAGCCTAAAAACGAGATCATCATCGTCAAGATGACTAATCGAAATGTTCTTCGTAATCGAATTCTGATTTGAATTCGATTTTACAACAGATGATAAATTATTTAATTGAAAGATCATTAATGATTTATTCAAATTTTTTAAGAAACTCATTCATTCAGGACTCAATTGAAGGAACAATACGGACGATTTGTCAACATGGCTTTCTCCTTATTTGTAAGAATACATTCGAAAAGAAACCACTAAATTATATTCTGTGAACGAAGTTTTTTCTGAAGCTTTAACTTTGGCATCCTTCAGTGCAAACATTGTCTGTGGCTTAGCATTCAATATTATCATTGCAAGACTTTCTCACAAACTGAGATTGATGATGTGCTATACATTTTTCTAATAGTCTGACATATGAATTGGATGCACTTCATGATAAAAAAAGCAATACACATGACTAAATAATGCTTATTGTTTATGGAAACTTTGTAGGTTTACAACACGAAAGTTAATTCATGTAGGTTTCGATGATGCGTGATTGATTATACGTGTTTGGAATGTATTTGGTTGGGTGTGAGCAATAGATAGAACAAAAGCCTCGTTGTTACTCACACCCATCTAGCCATCTCTCCGTTCATTTTTACCTGCAAGATAATTACTTTTAATTCAGATGGAGATGAAACAGTAATATTATTTTCTTTGCATTGTTCGAATGAAGATAGTTAATCAACTGATTACTGTACTACTAATCAATGGTTGATGTAAAACAACACACGCTTTTTAAATCATCAAAATCTTTCGATTAAATTCGAATATTTTAGAAATAGACTCGATAAATACCTGTTCCTTGTGAATCATATGGAAGTATCTTTCCTTTGAAAACATCAGCTATCTGCTATTTTTCAAGAGTGTCTACTCATATATTAGGATCTCAAAATACAACACATATCGGACAGAGATAACATATGAGTTCTCTTTATATAATAGCAACTTTAATAAGTGAAATATTTGAAGTGTTTTCATATGAACCGAAAGATTATTGTTGTGGTCGTTGAATTCTTTTTATTTCAAACTTAATTTAAACCGTTGTATAATTGATGTATAATCCTGACCACAGAAAGATGTAAGTGAAGAAATGAGTATAAGCAAAAAACAAAAGATATCAAAAGTTATTCTATAATTAGAATATCGCAATGTCTGAATTCTTAAGTCTTTTGATGAAGTCTTAAATTTATTGCTAAAGAAAAATGTGAAAATCAAGCATGAACAAAATTTGACAAAAGTGTTCTTGTCGACTCATGAACTAGCGATTTTCAATACTAACAACTGAACTAAAATTAAAGTAATAGAAAATATATTAATCATGCAAGTGTTCTAGTAAGAGAGCAGTGCGCTTTGTTTGAGAATCTTATACTTTAGCTTTATAATCAAGTTTAATATATGTATTGAAAAGTTTTACATTCAACACACGCTAGTATAATGTCAAAAATATTTGTATAAATACAATAGTTTTCTCCATATATAAGTTTTCTTTAAAATTTGCATTTCGAATGAGATCATTAATATAGAAGTAGTTGACTTGTGAAAGTCAGGAGAAGCAAAAGTATGAGCTTTTGACAATTTGAATATTGCGTTAATATTTTTGTCAAATACTGTAGAACGCGACACTTTAGAAGAAAAAAGTACACTTCTGATAATTATTTTTCTTCAAGAGAAATGATGACGTTTCGCTGCAGAATTAAATGTTTGAAAGCAACGTCATCAAAGTGACAAAAAAAAATTTTAAAAACAATCGATATGTTCTTGCTACCTGTCCACGGAATTCTATGACTTAACGAGAAAAAAGTCCTGAAACATAAGTGAAAGAAAAATTTTAAAAACAAGGTAAGGCGCGATTTTCTGCGTATGGAAGTGAATAGAGCTTTTAATTGTGGCGTGATGAGTGTGTTTCGAGACACTACATGGAAAATACATTGCTTGGACTTGTGAGAAGAGAAAGAAAGATGCATTATACTGATAAGCAGTAGGAGGCGATAGCGAAGAGATTAATTGTGCGGCAGTATATTTCATTGCAAATGAATAAACAAAGACGATGACATTCATGATCTACAAAAATAATTTGACTGCATCTACGAGCAGAAGTAATTTTCTTACCCATGTCGTCCTTTTTTTCAAGTAGCGCCGTTATAACGTCAAAACGCCATTTAGTGGCATTATTTTGCAATTTAATGCCGCTAAGTATCGTAATTATTTCAGTAATATAGTGCCGCTATAACGATTAAAATTATTCTAGCAATATAACGTCGCTAAGTATCATACTTTTCTAGCACTCTCTACGTCGCAATAACGGTATCAAAATGCCATCATACTAGTTTCATCTTTAAGTTTAAAAAAATTATTATTTGAATGTGTATTGTCGTCTTCAAAATTTTGACGATTTGATTGATCAAAATAATCACGATTCAGAGATTTAGCATATTACCGGATCTCCTGTCTTCTCTTTTGAGATTTGTTCTGAGCACTTGAACTTTTATATGCATCTGAAACTAAAGAGAAAATATTGTTTGCTGAACGTCTAATTGATTATTATTGTCGAACAGCATCGAACGTTCATAATATAATTATTTATCGATTATTTTTTTCTTTGTATGCATATCTTCGTGCAGTATACCAGTTCCATCTACATGGTGGTTTAGCACATACACTAGTGTTCGTATTTGAATAATTAATTAGAAATATACAACAAAACCCTCATCTAAGTTTCAATCTCGCTCCTCAGATCGTAGATTGGAGCAATATACGATACACAGTGTGGCCGGACTAGTCTAAATTACCAAAAAGTTGCCCCATAAGCGTAAATACTGCTAAGAAAAAAATTGTATTTCGATTTTGCCTTTAAAACAAATATTTAGTTTATTTCATTGAATAATTACAATAAGTTAAAGATAGTAATGATTATATTTTATTTTCCTTCTGACTCATAGATTGAAGCAAGTTGAATGTTTTCTCTCTCTTCTCAGACAGAACAGACGAGAAAAAATAATCTCTTTGAAAATAACTACTCTCTCCAAATTTATTCCATTGTTTATCAACGATAAACGAACTTAATTTACTTTTCTTCCTTTCCTTTCGTCAATATAGCAATTCAATTTGTCTGACCTGTCATTGTTCAATCTCTTTCAATGTCTCATACTTCAATAACTCCTAGCAACATTCATTAGCAGGAACGTTTCGAAATAATGATATAATTTATATGCAAGAATTAAATAAGGATTGAAAAGGCTTTAAACAAACGACTAGTATGGTATTTTTTATTATTTCGTTAGAAATCGTTACAAATTGTTATACAGAGAATCCATCAATTATTATATAAATCAAAGCCAGATTTATATAACAGTGGAGTTTATACTCTAGTTAAAAGAGAAAAAACAGATTCATCATTCGTTTTCAATGAACGCAGCCTAAACATGAAACTGTTAACTCAAAAGACTCTAAAATTGCGTTGAAAAGGATCTTTCAAGAAGCTTCGACCAGCTTTTTATTTTTATTACGTAAAAAATTAATGCATCAATATTTTCTTTTGAAAATTTAGATTTTATTCTGAAGAGATTATTTAAATTACACTTCTAATATTTATGAAATGCTCATCTGAACTGGTATACGCACATATGAATATCAATTTAGGTACTTATTTTGCTTGAAGAATCAACTAGCGTCGATAATGATGATTCTAATTTTTCTTTATCTTTTGTGAGTATGATATTTTGTCATTTTCATACTTCGATTTTCTTTATTTAGATTTTTAAACCAACTGAAGGCGCGCCTAGTCTCCATTTACTAACAATTCCTGGAACAAAAAACGAAGCAAATATTTATGTAACCGCATTGATACAGCTGATTTACACATATGGATCAACTGGCTTCACTCACACTGGCTGATACCCATAACGACAACAGATATATGTTGGGTAAGGGCAAGAGTATCGATTTCTTCGTAAAGTTGATTTTCTTTATTTTCAGAAGCTGTTTGTACAATCTTTAAACTTAATGACAAGCAACCTGAACAAACATTCGCCGAAGGACTGTACATGAAGTTTTTCTTGCAAAAAAACAAGTGGTCATCGCAAAAATGAAAATTACGAAACAATAATAAATTGTCTTTTTTATCCACGAGCTTATTCATTTTTTTAGTTGTTGATCTACATTACTTGTATTTTTCTCTAATTTATTTAAATAAAATTTAAAATAAAATAATCATATAACTCTTCTAGAAACAAACTTTTAAATATGAACGGGTAGAAGGCACAGATGTGAGGAGGAGGAAGTACAGAAGTACCACAACTGATAAAGATCTAATCCTGTGGTGCTCAATATCGTCTCATAACACCACCATATCACGTTATTATGGTCATAGCGCCGTCATATGGCACTATCACAGTCATAGCGGAGCGCTAAAGGGGGTCACAGTGTGATCGCTATAGCGCCGTTATAACGCCGCTACTTTACCGTTATCGACGACGTGGGTACTTTCAACTTTTTTAAGACGAAGCTGAAGAAAAAATATGGTAAAAGTAGATATTTTCAAGAGAAATAACTCATTATTATCTCTTCATCATTTTATTCTGAGAATGAATTCTATTGATTAGAAATATTGTGCAACCGCTATATGTTCGGACGACTTCATATTCCTCCTATTGCCACCAGCGACAGATTTCATCTTCAGTTAATTTATCGATTGCATGTATTATACATGTGACTACGGCACTTAATGAATACCGATCCTATATATGATTTGTATATGAGAGAATTGCAAAATTATTGTACCGTTTCGAGAAAAAAATGGACGAAAAAAAATTCTCGATTTTGGAAACGATGATTAGTGCATTCTATAGTGTTATGTGAGAGGAGGATGTGGGTAAATTTTCCCGACTACCGCTATCAAATTGGCCGAGATATGAGAGTTTTTCTGAAAATACTGTTTAAAATTGAGGACGAATGATTTTGATACTACATTCCGTAGTTGAATTTTTCGACGATATTTTAGGTCTTTACATTGAGCCTTTTCTTTTTTGATAAGGAACTATGTTCAATGTAGAAGTAGCGACTGAAAAACATGACTTGGTCTAAATTATATTTGGTTTTTACACTTATACAGCGATAGAATTAGTAAATGTGTAGCCAATTAGAGAATGTATATAGTTAGTGATCTTTTCTTTGAGTTTACTAACTTATGAGACACAAACTAGAGATACTTTGTATGAATCTTGATAGGCCCTTAAATATGAAACCAATTTAAATGTATAATGTATTCATTATACTTCAGCTGTGGGGTTCTTATGCACCTGATAATCTCGCGTGACATTTTTTCCAGAAAATCTCGCGTGACATTTTTGAATTATTTCTTCTCTTTTGTACGAAAGACAAACTTTCTGACGCTGATATTTTTAATGATAGTTAGCCATGATGAGCTGATAAAATGATCAAAATTTCAGCTCAAAGTACCGTACCTGAAGAGAGTTATACGTCAGACAAAAAAAAAAATCTCGCGTGACATTTAGTGTGACAACTATGTTTTTAATTTATATTTCATATTATATTCTAACAAAGACTAGCACAACTCTCTCATCGTCTTTGGTCACTTTTATCTCCTACCAACTGACTCTTGTTCAACACCAGCCCGACCAATTTTAGACGCGCTGTTACATACTAAAGTCATTTTCAATCTCGCGTGACAGGAATTTAAGGGTTGACTGTACACATGATATACAGAAAAAAGTGTCATATCAAATATCATGGAACAACCAATCAGTTTTATATCCGATAAGTACATACTGTTAACTGTGATATTTATAACTTTTGAAGTTCAAATGAAAGGAGAACCAATCGGTTATATAACATTTTCTTCCAATAGGTAGCAGTCAAAGTCGGACTATTTATCCTTGTACTCCTAATATCTCAAGATCTATCCGAGATAAAATCGCGATTTTTTGTGTGGCAGTGAGGACTTACTAGAGGATTCTACCCTGAAAAAATCATGAAGATTGAATGAGAGGAACTCGAGATATTAAACTCTTACATATAAGAATCCAATGGTACAATAATTTTGCAATTCTCTCATATGTATTCCTGATTGTAGTGGTAATTATCGCATTATTCGAAACTGTTATTATCATGCAAGTGCATTCACCGAGTATCTCGCTCATCGTCGAGCAGAATTGGTTATTTTTAACAAAAAAAAAAATAGCGCCAGCATTATAAGTGCTTCACTTTCATATCATTGATTTTCTCATGTGTTTTAACTATTTTGGAGATCATGTAACACTAGATGCATCCAAATTGAATTCATTAAACAAATTTTTTTTTTGTTTCTTCTTATGACTCATCTGACGATGAAGGGACATTGACGATAAAAGGATAATAAGAATGTATTTTTATGAATATGAAAGCTTATTTGACTATGTAATTTGTCATTTGTTACTATAAAATAATCAAACCGTCAGTATGTATCTTAGACGTGCTAGATAAAAACTTATTCAATGCAATAAACTTTTTGTTTTCAAAATTAATTTCGAACGCAAATCAAATTCTAAACATCTTACAGTAGATTTTTGTGTTAGTACTAATTCATGATGCAAACTCTTTCGTAAGAAAGTTGGCCAGGTACAAAAGGGTTCATTTTATCCTACTTTTGCATTGTATATATAATTCTTGAATTGGAACAGTAAAAAAGAACACAACAACGAACAGCATACTAATATGGATCGAGAAGAGAAAAAAAAGCGAGCAGAAGTGAACATTTTAGAATATTACATAGTAAAATTTAAAATATGCTATCAAGACATTGCATAAACTCGGTTCAATTTGAAGAACTACATGTGTTCGTAGTTGATTGTACAGTTTGTCATCAAGTAAGAGAATTGATCTCGATCGGTTTTTTTTCAAGTCTGTTGATAAGTGAATAGTTGGAGTTCTGCAACTGGATTCAATGGTAACTGAATTTTGTTTTTTGTCACTAATTCTTGAAATATAACATTCATTTTCTTCATTTTTTATTGCTGCCAGTTACAAGGTGACCTCAATGTGGGTAATAGTTTATGGGAAAGGGGGCTAATTTTTCTTATTTTT
Organism: Rotaria sp. Silwood1; assembly: GCA_905250075.1. NCBI lineage: Eukaryota > Metazoa > Rotifera > Eurotatoria > Philodinida > Philodinidae > Rotaria > Rotaria sp. Silwood1. Next base: position 133,166 of record CAJNOP010000463.1, read on the forward strand.
TCTTTCTTACTCCTTTGTTGCTATGATTTATACAGCGAGGCAAAGGTTTATATTCAATGAGATGTGCATTTATCTAGAGACACGTGAGAAAATAGGACGCAGTCATGACAACGAAACGGTCGTAGGAAATATAAATGGATTGCAAAAGAAAAAACAAGTGTGTGTGTGTGTGTGTAAGGAAAAGTACGATATTAGTTTTCAAATGAATACGTCTTAAAAATGCTAGTTTTATGTCATCAAGCTGATGAGAAAATTAACTGATGACTTTTTATGCCTGCGTCATTTTTTTCTCTTAAACTAATGTTTTCTCCTATATTAGAAAAATATCTTAAATAAATTATTTTTTGAAAGTCATTTTATGTTTATTTCAAAGAGAAAAACGTCGCTGTTGTTATAGATGAGAGCATTCATTCATCTATTTATTTTTCTTATCTTTGAACGTACAAAAATTATTCAAAGTTATTCGAGCGGTGCACCAATCAATACTTGTAGTTCAATGATGCCTTTTCATGGAATCAACTCAAGCCCATGTCAATCGAATTATGTGATTGAAGCAAACAAATATCAATATAGCAACGATGATACTATTCAAAGTGAGTGATGTTGTCTATCATACTCTTGTCAACTTGCTCGCTTTTTTTTAGTTATTGTTCGGGGTGCAACAAGTTCCGATCTTTTCAAAGGTATTCTATTGATAGCTAAAGGTTCAAATGGTCAAAACATTTTGGGCAATTGGTCATCAATTGATTCATCAGTTCTGGTTATATCTTGCTTTGGTACATCCTCAACTAGCATTACACACGCATCATCAACCACTAAATCTCAAATTCAAGCGACTTGGAGTTCTCCATCTTCAGTAGCTCAAGAAAATGTTGTTATCAAGTAAGTTTCTTTCTCTCCCTATATGTGCAATTAGCATTCATCAATAAACTCGAGATGAATAATTGGTGAGATATTTTTGTTTTCTTTTCCGACAATTTGAAAACAGATTGAGGTCCATTCTCAGAATAATCAATAAAGTCCTCAAAAATAGATAATTAATAGAGTGCGGATCGTCTCTTTATTCTATCCTGAAGAGTTCGTTGGTTTTAGCAATAATGAGAAATTCCATTTTGATGTTCAACCCAAACGATCGTCACGTTGAACGTCAGAATCGAATTTCTCGTTGTTGACAATAATTGATCCAACATTATTCAAATCAATGAAAAGGAAGTTACAAGGAATTATAAATCAACTATAACATCCCAAGTGAGGCTGCCACCATTGTTAGTTACCTACGCAGCAACAAAAGTTTGAGTTTTCAGATTTATAACTCGAATGCATTCTTAGAGCAACTATCGTTCAATCATACAGCATATTTTACGTCGATTGCTTCAGCATTATACTGACTCCTCAAAACGTAAGTCATTTAATCAACTGAAGATTCTCTTTCCGTGTTCAAGTTTGGATGTTTTCTTTAGATTTCTTCGACAATTTCACCTGGCATTCTATCTACAACTATCACTGGCGTTTCACCTACAACTTTCACTACAGTTT
>CAJNOP010000463.1:134711-155454 GCA_905250075.1 Rotaria sp. Silwood1
CTACAACTATCACTGGCGTTTCACCTACAACTTTCACTACAGTTTCATCTACAACTATCACTGTAGTTTCTCAATCAGCTAGTGTAGGAATCAGCTATTGTTTTCATTCTTTTTGAGTTTCTTAAAGATCGTTTGCTATTGTCTATCAGACTTCAATGCCATTAGTGGATACTACTACAATCAATTCACAAGTCTCTGGTGCACCGTTGAATCTGAAGTGGACATATTTGGACGGAATAACCACTGTTGTAATAGTTACCAATAATCTTGGCACATCCCAATGGCTTGGTATTGGCTTGTCACTTGATGATCAGATGGTATGAGCCATTAGAAGTTTTTGTTTCATTCTTTGATATTTTTTTGTGTAGGGTGATGATCATGTATTTGTATGTCAACGCTTGAATGACGATACAATTCAACTTCAACGTTTTATTAATCCAGGTGGTTATTCGTCTCCAACCATAGCTACTGCTGACTCGAATTATGGTGGTATATTCAAAGTAACTCGGGTAGCTCTAAATAATGGCATGGTTTATTGTGAATTTACTCTATCGAATTTTACTACTACAACAGGACGTCGAAGAAAACGAAGCATTTCTATACTTTCACAAAATACACAATATCGTATTCTTACAGCCGTAGGACAATTAGATAGTTCAAGTAAGATGCTTTTTCCATGAAAAATAGATTCAACTTTTGTCTATGCTAACATAATAGGTTCATTATTACAACATTCCTCAGTTACTGTGCAAACTAAAATGATGCAACTCAATCAACCAGGAACAATAGCACTGATTAATATTGAAGGGTCAGAAAATGATAGAAAAATTTTCTTGCGAGCTCATGGTATTATTATGTTATTTATTTGGATGCTATTTGTTTCAACAGGTATTTTCATTGCTCGATATTTCAAACAATCTTGGCCCAAAAGAAAACTTTGTGATAAACCTGTGTGGTTTGCTGTCCATCGATTAATTATGATTTTTGCTGCAATAATGACGCTGATTGCATTCGCAGCTATTCTTAAGTATAAACACGGTACCTGGATTTCTCAAAATCTATCACGTGAATTTGCCCATTCAATCAGTGGTGTGCTTGTTGTTGGTGCTGCTATTATCCAACCAATGATGGCTCTATTTCGATGTCATCCCGATCATCAACATCGATTTATTTTTAACTATGTAGATGCCATGGTCGGCATCGGCGCATTGATTTTTTCAATTGCAACTATTTTTCTTGCTACTCTGTTTACTATGTTTGATTTTGTCATGTACAAACCTTGGCGAATTCTTGTGGCATGGGCATCGGTAGAGTTTGCAGTATTGATTGGCTTCGAATATCTCAAAATTTCCTACTCCAAGAACTGGCTACCATTCAACGTTAAAATCAGAATCGAACCTTTGAAACTGTGTGGTCTTGATAATGGAAGCCAGACGAAATTGGCCGACGACCCATCATCCCCACAAAATATACTTAAGGAGCGATTGAAAATTTTTCTTCTGATACTTCATATTCTGATCGCATTTGGCCTTTCGAGTATGCTCGCTTACGGTACTTGGCAGGCATCTTAAGCAAAAATGCAAAATATTACTTTAAGACTATCTATATAAACGAACTATTTTCATGCTTAACTCAAATACATTTGTAACTTAACTATTGCTCTTCTCAATACGTTTTTATGTTAGCTTTATGCCAAGCTTCATACTAATAAAAGTAAAACTTGAGTTTTTTGCACATTTGATAATAATGACAAAATCGGGATTCGTCGCGATGATTGATGAAGTTGCCTATATTTATACTGTTGTTTTTTCCTTCATTGAATGCAAGAGAATTCGAAAACGAATGTAAACATGCAGAGATGTGTTTCAGGTTTCATATTGGAAACTTATCTGCCTTGGCTTCTTGTTGTGTCTCAGACAATTGATACGATGATATTAAACAAGTCTTATCCGTCACTGACAAGTAGTTTTCATTGATCACTTACGACTCTTTTATTTTATTATTATCAAAGACAATCAGATTTGCTTTCTCTATGAACAGTACTTGGCACGAATAAATATCATTATTTTCGACATTAATTTCGCTAACGAATTCCCTTTCGTGGTTTTTCTCAGTTCGTTTTATTCAACAGAATGATAGGAAACATTTATCTCGATTCGATCAATTTCAGAGCTAGTATCGAATGACATTCTCTTTATATGAATGAGGAGCGACTTTTGCTGATTGACAATCAATCTGAAAAAAGCCTCTCGCTGCGTATAGGGTGAGTTTTAAATAGAATTCTTAGGTTGAATTCTACAAATTTGCTCTAACTCAATGAATCTAATGCAAATGTTTAATCGAAATGATGTTTTTCTGAGATATCCCATCTTCAAAAAAAAAGAGGATTAGTTTTCCAATTTGTAGAACAATTATGCATTTATTTCACGGTATAGAGATCATATTGATTGAAAGTATGTTTTTTGAAAATGGTAGTCAATGTGGCCTTCAGCTTTACTCACCGTTTCCTTTGACGATAACTGTTTCTATCAAGCAAAGCAATATTGATTGATCAATTGATAATAGTTCAGTGTACTGACAGACTACAACAAGATTGTTGTTAACACCAATTCAATATCAGTCCAAAACTTTCATTGTATTCAAAATGTATTGACATGAATACACTTGTTCTGAAGTATGTACAAGATAAATTTATCAAGAATGCGTCAGCAATACGAATGTAACAATGAGTCCATTCGAAAAGAAAGATTTATAGTAAGATTTTCTTGCGTCTTTCACTTTGTATATGTATCGAGCTAGTTTTGTTTTATTCACTTTGTTTGGAAAGAATTGCTTCAAACTTTCACTCGTCTTACCACATTAAATAATAGATGCTTGTGTGAAATACGAAAGGATTAACTCCATTGTGGTGGCCTTGAATCGAAAATCGAAGTCAATTATATAAACCTACTCTTGAATAAATTATTTCAAATAGTACGTGGCGGACGTTGACGTGCTTTCTTCAACTAGTCATCTTTCACACTCTCAATATTTTTCAATCGAAAAATACTTCATTTTTCGAACAGGAAGTGTAGCTATCTAAAGATACAATAGAATATCTTTGCAACTCAAAGGTGAACCAATGGTTTCTTGTCATTTTGACTCGACATGCTTATGAACGAAAACGAATGATGACAATCTTGTATATTGTCAATTCATTTACTCAGTTTACTGATCGATTTTTCCAAATTAATGTTTATATCTTTTAGCTATTCTGTCTTATGTTGCCGGATGCATTATGTGTTAAATCAATAAATATTTCTAATTGTCAGGTCATTTTCTGTGAAATAGAAAACCGCAGACTTTGAAAGCAAGGCTAAGCAGACAAGAACAAATGATAGACTAAAGACAAGCTGAAGAAAATGGTAAACCGTCATGGCTAGAGTTACCGACATTAGATCTCTTCAATCTTTGATGCTAATTAATGATGTTCATCTTGGTGAAACGAAAGACACTAAAACACCATTAATTTACTTATTCTTATCTGTGATACATTGGGATAATTTATCATAAAGTTCTAGACGAAATGAACATCAGAACAGCAACTTATGACTTCGATTTTTACTATCAGAAGCATGAAAAACCTTTAGCAAAGAACACTCCTTATTGTTCGAAATCTCATCGATTAGTTATCACCAGTGCACAGTCAATTTCATATTTCTCTTTAAAATGTCCATCGTTCGTTTCTTTGTTGCTTCGTCAATGTGATTTTTCCAGAGGGATAATGTGGTAACTGTCTATGCAAAATGTTTCTATGACAATAGAAATGCTGAATAACGGATTTGACTTACCGTACTATTGCATAGGGCATTGGCAAGATATTCTGCTCCTGCATTGCCGATGTCATTGCCTCCAAGATCGAGTTCTTCGAAGTGTCTGTATCAAACTACGCTAATAGCAATGAAAGAAACACCTTATGGAGCCGTAAAGCATCGGCAAGTTGTCTGACTTCTTTGTCACCAATGCAATCATCGTAAAGATTGAGTACAGTAAGTGTCTTTGTGTAAAACACAGATAATAATGAGAAAAAAAAGAGTATAGAAACTGTTACTTACGATGTTGTTTTGTAAAACACTGGTGAGTTGTGTTGCTCCTTGGTCACTTATTTGATTTTATCCAAGATAAAGTTTTTTAACAGTCTATGTCAGAGACTACCATATAGTGTACTGCTACGTTTCAAGTGTTGACAGAATGTTTGTACGCAGAAAAAAATTTAAGAAGTTTGAACAGTGTGCGTATAGGAGAAATCAAGAGAAGTATAAGTGGTGAAGCCACAAGGCTTGGAAAAACAAAAGCCTGTCCTAGACTCATGATTCGTAGATGAGGCTAGACAAAAACACTTCTGTTTCTATCAGTTTGATAGATTTGTTCTGCGCATCATAGTTTTTGATTGCCTCCAGCAACCAATAATAACATTTTTTCCATCAAATAGGCTTAGAAAAAGTTTTTTAGGAAACATTGAGTTTTTTTTCGAAGTGAATATCGAATCATACATTATCCATTGATTAAAGTGAGAATTCTTCATTACAAATGAAAAAGAACTGTACGAAAAACCTGAATCAGATTCACTAGAATCTGCTAAGAATTTTCTTCGCCATAGGCGACTAAGGTTACTGGAGATTTTTTTTGTGAGGAGAAAAATCATATTTATGCGACTTTTCGAGATTTGGAACTCAATAGCTAATCTACACGTCAGATAAGCCATCAAAATAGCTATCGAATTTGCGGCCCTATTCCAATAGGCCATCAAACAACGCAAAACACAATTCACTGTTTAGTACTTAGTAAAGAAGAATTGACGAAGATTAATCGCCAGACTAGAGATCCAAGTTTAATAACAACTACCAAGCAGCAATGCCTGTTTCTTTTTTGTGATTTTCGCTATTAAGTAATGATGTTCTTACCTGATTTCTTCGTAATGCATTTGCTACAATAATCACGTCTTGATCAATTAGATTTCCACGACTCAAACCCCATATCGAAGATGATGCATTTTGGACGAGTTTTTTTTTCTAATTTCTTGTTACAATACTCTGGCGTGTGGCTCCACTCGTGTCTTTCTTCTAAAATACATAAATATGTGAATATTTACTATTTAAAAGAGTCATTGTTCAAAGAACGAAAATGGAAATTAGGATACCAGCTGAAAAAAGAAATTTTTTTTGTTAATCACACTGATATTCCCTTGTGACTACATGAGAATCGACTACTCCTGAATTACTAATTATTTTATTATTGTCATAATGAATGACTTCTCATCTGATTCATGATTAATTGCAAGAATGAAAATCATGTTATTTTACTAACCATGCTTCATGCCACTATTTTCTTGCCGATATTGTTTTGCTTCTTGTTTTCAACTTGCTTAGAAGTTGGACGATGTACATTGAATGAAGGATGAACTGGAAATAAAAGTGGAACAAGAGTCGGAGATTCTTCTAACTGAATTATGTGCGGGCCATGTCCTTGATCAAGACAGCCTTTCGCTTCGAATTGAGTCGCGGAAAGCAAAAGCACTTCATCTTCTGATGATTAATACGAATGTTTACAGATATTTTTGCCTTCATAGCAGTCAATAGTGAACAATGTTCTATCTCCAGTTTTGCCCAGAAATTGTTCGGTGCAGAACTTCGATTGACATGGTGCAAGAAGAAAAGCTCCACCATATGATTGTCTCACGTTTGCGATACTTTTCACTCAAATTTTTATTTGATTCCTCGATAGACAGACAGATAAGGAAGCGTAGGTAATCGATATAGTGCCGTGAGAAACAATTTGAGATAGAGAAACCATGGTTTAAGTTATTCTCTATCTACTGATTGCAGAATAGCATTTCAGGATATATAGAGACATTGGTCAAGTGATTCCCATTCTATGGAATAAAGCATGATCGAAGCAGACTCGTTCTGTGTCAAATTTTCAGCTGGTGTCTTGGATTTCTGCTTGGCTACATAGACGTAACTTTGAACAGCTGGTAATAATGATACAAGTAGTTGAACAGCTTCTTCGAGAATAACAAGTGGCATCGATTCATAACCACTAATTGGCATGAGAAGTTCGTTATATTCTTGAGCCATATCAGACAAACGTAGAATGCTGTGTGCGATTTTTCCTCCTATACCACGGGTAGCCATGTCAAAAATTCCGAAAACTTCGATTTTAATTACAGAATAGAATATCTAAAATCAAGCTCACTAAAACATGAATTAGTACTTTCTGCAAGCATTGATAAAAATGATTCATGATTACTTTCTGTCATTTAAAACACTGAACATCTGTACGTTTAGTATACATACACTTTATTTTGTTTCTTTCTTGTTGAAGTTAATGCTCAGATAAGAGAACATTTGCTCGAAATTTTCGACACGAGTTCCAAAATTTTTAGAATTTGCAGCACATTTTCCAAAGTACGCCAACAAACTAAACAGTTGAAAAGTACTTGAATAATCTCGGCATATTATTTTGTTCGCCAACGATACAGTAGTATTAACTAGAAATACGATTAATCGTCATTTACCATATGTATATTTTTAGCCTCATATATACGTCACTCACTGATCTCAAAAAGCATAGAACTAGTTCTTATTTCATAACAAATCGGCAATATAACAGTTGTCATAAAATTTCATCAGACATATTTTGAGAAGAAATTCCGTATTTTTCTGACTAGATGCATCAACTAAGCGTATCAATAACACTTGAATATTTTTCTGTTAAATGACCACTATTCAAGAATATCTCAGAGGCATGCTAGGAATATGATTCTTTCTATGAGAATGGTATTAATAATTTTAGTAATATGAGTCAAAAATAGTATATAAACGTTAGTATCACAATGTCATGTTTGCTTTCAAATACTGATAAGCGGAAGTCAATATGTGAAGAAGTTTTTTTAGGAATGAACACTGTTAAAACGCCTACATGATATGTCTTTTCCCCTTACTTCCGCAGATAAATTTTCATTAATAGTATTGTGCGATTATTGCGATTAGCTAAGTAATAATCAAAGATCAATTTCCTAAAAGAGAAACATGATTGAAAAAGACACAACTCATTATTAATCAAATCAAACTAGAAAAGCTTTTAGATGCAACCTTCCATGTTGGTAGAGCAGGGCATGCATGACTTTTGCATAAGAACTCTTCACTAGTAGAAAATAATTCAAGTGTTCCCAAATATTGGTCAATTAGTTTCATAATTTGCATTGATTTTCTCTCAACTCTAATTAGTAGGTCCTGCTGATAAAAGCTATCGTTTTAATGGTTGACAATTATTTTCTAGGTTATTAAAAGTTTGCACTAGTATTCATCAAGGTTCGACATCGCCAAAGAACATGGCAAATAACCCTGAACATCAAGAGAAATCATCTGACACCAATTTTAGAGATCACTAAATGTAATCAGAAACTGTACGAAATAACGATAAACGATTGTATAAAACAGGTAACAAAAATCTAATGTTAACATCCTATTCCTTCTTTTGCCTTCCTTTTTTTTCATAAAAACATGTTACTACTGCTGACAAAAAGTAATGTTCCATATGTACTCAAAATAAGAACACATGACATTCTCGTTTACCTGTATGACATACGTCGTTGATTATTTTTCTTCCGAAACATGAATAAGCAACGCTCACATATCAGTGTTATTGGGTGAACTTTGTCAATTCTTTTGTTGCCCTTTCCTGTTACACCGGATATGTTATCATGCATGCTCGAATTTATAACGAACTTGTTTAAATTTTGTATGATATATTTTAAAAAAAACTATATTATTATTTTTAACGCTGTTGTACCCGGCTGCAAGGTTGATTTCATTTGTGTACACAGAAAATGACATATACATGGCAGGAAAAATAAAAATTTGATCGGAAAAGACATTCGATCAATGATCAAAATTGTGATATACTAGGTCATGATGATTGACAGAACAGGTTCCTCTAATCTTAAAGAATCAAAACTGCAGACTGGACACACGTGTACCAAAATATGACTGTGAGAGGTATTTATATTATGGACAAGTTTTTCATATGATGCCCAAAAATAAAGAAACTTTTGTTTGAGTGTGGAATTTTCTAGCAATATCCTATTTCACCATGCACAGTAAGCTCTGGATGCTAAAGACGAGAAACAAGATTAATACTTTGTAAGCGTGACCAGCCATACCTGTATCTTCTATAAATATATAACAAAAAATATATTTCATCAACAATACGTATGATCACGTAGAAAGAGATATGTTCATTTGTATGATCTCAAAATATTATGACTGTTCAAAAATCTTAAAGTTATTAAGTTCTTTTTTGTTTTAAGATACCTTTATTTAAAATTAAAATTAAACAATACAGCTAGATCTCAAGTGCTGCTTTTTCCGATTTTTAGGATACATTTTTTGGTAGAAAGTTTTTACGATGGAAACTGTTGATATATAAAGACAAGAAATACATGGATAGTTAAAAAGAAAAACCATCCTTATGATTGATGACTCCATTATGAGAGCAATGCACACAGATCTTCCTTGAATTTCAACTGATTACACTGATCTACTGTACGTGAATGAATTACAATTTAATCCACATCATATTCGCAATCGACACTTGCAGTAAACTTGAAAGAGTTTCATGTAGATCATACCAACGGCATTTATAAAACCAAATATAAAAAAATATGGCCATACGTTTTTTCAATTACTACAAATGAAGAAAAAATTTATTTAGATAACTAATCCATCAGTTATTAGTGATAAATATCACAATATAAATGCTTTATTAAACTAAATGAAGCTATTAGCTATCACAAAAGCAAAAAAAAAGAATAATTTTGAAATATTAGATTTTTATAAGAAATTAGAAAATAATTTAAATTGTCTTAATAGCGAAAATACTCGTCGAAAAAAATGAAGGACATTATTTAATATCTCATCTTCTGATCAAATCTATTAAGCAACTAGTAAAGAAAATAAAAGCAATTTTTCGTTGCCAGATGTGCAAAACATTGAAACGTATTGATATATAGACACAAAATGCATTCGATAGACGAAATACTCAACTACCTATTCTTTTCAATCAATGCTCAAGTGATATGTGTCGTTTCAATACATCAAATCGTCATCAAAACATATTAATTTCCTCAAAGTAACTATCATCAAACCAGTGATGATAAATATGATATAAAACGATTTGAATAATCCGTTTTTTTAAATTGTAAAGTTAATGAAATAGAAACATGATTGAATGATAGTCATAATCAAGATTCTAACTGTGCTTCATTTTCAATGGTATTATGCGAGCAAATTTTTATTTTAGATTATAAAAATGTTCTTTTACTTTCCTCCATATGTATTAGCCCACTTTCATGAACTCAATTGCACACATAAATGAAGTTGTCTATGACTATACAATATTTAGATAATCTTAACTCTTAACACTTCTGATCACTGAAGTAAGCTTTTGTAGATTGATTATAAAAACTAAGCGGTACATAAAGCTCAAAAGCTTCAAAAAAAATGTTTTGAGTAAACCTCATGAGCTATCGATTGGTAAAAATTAACGATTCGTTGCATCGCTTCGTCTTCGAAATATTGAACTTAAACAATTGATAATTTCGGATAATAACAAAATATTCTCTATCTTCAGATGCCTTTTATGATTATACAATGCCTCAAAGAAAACAATAGGTGATTGTTTGACCCTCCTTTCTCCCATATGATTACTAGACTAATCAAAACCACCCTGTACGAAGAACACAACATTCAATGGATCTAATCACATCATTGACATATTATAGATGTTAATACTGTATTTATAAGATTATTTTATGATGTTTAATATAATTAATCACGTCTTAAAAACTAAAATTTTTACTAACAAGGAACAGCTGTGATCAAAAATACTATTTTTTTCTATTTTATAGAAATTATCTAGTTCTGAAATACAGCAAAAGATATATTATTGTAAAGTGAACGTGTAGAACTGATCAGAAGAAAGTTGTTTGACTCCTGTTGATTTTATAAATCTTGAGTTGTTGAGCATAATATTGTATGCAAATAGTTTGGAACTCAAACTGATACAACTTTTATAAGGTATTTATTGTTTTTTTTCTGGTGTAATCATCTCAGTAACAAAAAATCAGTTTTGTGTTGATTTTTCAATGGAAGAGTATTAGAAGCTAGAATGCTGAAGTTTGTGGTTTTGAACATTGACGCATCTTATGCTAAAAACAAAAGTCAAAATTTGTTTTTATTGAGCGCTTCATTTACTCAATAGTGTTATGGTTTCTCTCTTGAAAGTAAAAAAAAGAATTATGCACATGAGTTGTTTTCTATTATTTTTTATATATTCATGTATTCGTGTTTTTCCTCCGCTCAGAACAGAAAAAACAATTTCACATTAGACTAGAACTTCACAGTGAATAATGACTAAGTAGTAGATTCTTAACTCAACTTTAAGAAAATAGATAGATAAGCCTAAAATTAACTTACTAACATCAAGAGACAATAAAATCGCTTGTTATAAGATTTCGAATAATAGCGTTTACAAGATGTGCAAGACAAACCTATCGTAGAACACAAAAAGTTTATACAAATGGTCTTTCCAGATAGAAGAGACAACAGCAACAATGCTAGCAAAACAGCCTGTTTTTTTTTAGAAGAAACCTTGCTGTAAACACGATGAATCAACCGAGCAATTCCCATTGAAAGTTCACTGTGTTTGGTTAATATTCGATTGACAATTTACATATGAAAAGTCTAGTATTTAAACATGTTTCATTCTCTTTATAGTATTTTTTTTCCAATGCAGCAAGAGCAATAATTCGTCACACAATCATTCTTTACACCTATGGCACAGATCGAATGATATCGGCGAATTATCTCTTGATTGATCTACTGCAATATTCACAGTGAGGTATAATAAACAAGCGTCTCTTCGTATAAACCTAATAATAAGAAAAAAAAACAAAGAATACTGATAGCTATAGAGTTATGACTTATATGTGTGGAATGAAAAAATTTATTTTGACCTTTGAAGAATGATATTATCTGAAATGCGAGGTTTGACAATGCTGGAAAAGATTTACATTAGATAATAAAAGAGATGATCATTATCACAAAGGCATAATTAGATTTTCTTCAACTGTTTTCACACATAAATATGAAGATAACTAAATTCTAAAATATTTAATTGATTACTCTCAATTCAAGATATTAGTAATTTGATCCTAACATAAACTTAATTTATTTATAATAGGATATTTTGAATAAATGAGATATTAGTACATAATGATTTTGTTATATGTTAATAAAAATCCACATTCGTTGCTTTTTTCTTTTGAAGTAGTTCAATTATATTAAGAATTCGATAATTGAGATTACTCTAGATATGAATATCATTTACTTGTTTATGTTCCAAACCATGATCTATCCAATGAAATAACAGTCGAGGGATGTTGATGTCTTAAAATTTGTATGAATCGACAAACATTAGATGACATTGAACAAAGAACATATTGAGAGTCAATTAACATTTGAAGCTCACACATTAATAAACGTGTTTCAAACAATTTTTCACTCGATGATAAACGATTGAATTGCGATTGAAAATGACCGTGTCGTTGAGTATTGTTATAATGATTATTGTATATACTAACAAAATTCCATGTTGGTTTCAAATGACACAATTCATCGATCACTAAATGATCATCTGAGGAGACAAATATATGTTGACTTATATTCTTTACTAGTATTCTTCGTTCAATTATTTCAATATACTTCTGTAATGATATTACACGAGCTTCTTTCACTAATTTATCTCCTCTACGAATATGGATACCGATATAGTTTGATATATTGGATATTCTATATTTTTGAATAAATAATTTTGTTTCTTTTGTCATCCGTTGCCATAAATAATGTGCTACGCGACGTTTTATTTCAATGGATTGCACATGTCGTGTAGCAACCCAAAATGTTTTCACTTGGGATCCTGTTCGAGTAGTTTTTAAATGTTCGATTTGATCATTTTTAAGATTAATCTCACTAAGAAATGTATAATGTGATAAAGAATAAAATATGTTTGCTTCAAAATTGAAATAGTCATTAAAATTTCCATAATTCCATTGTCGACTATCAATAAGAAAATGTCTTTTGGACGCTACACTATATGCAAATGCCAGTAATAATTGATTTAGTTCACTACAAAATCCTGCTCCGCCCCAAATAATATAGAGAAATGTACGATTAATATTTTCACGAGTCTGGCACATAGAAATGTGATCAAATGAACAAACTTGCATTTTCAGTGGAGATGAAGAACGAAAAATAAAATGTGACTTGTAGTGGTTGAGTATCAGAATAATGAATATTAATAGGAGCAGAAAACCAATTGACTTCATAGTTTTTCACAATATCATTGTATATGCCTAAACATTTAAAAATAATGTCAGTGCGTTTATATGTTTATGTCATCTTCTTTTTGTTATTGAAAATCATTAGTAAAACACTACGTAAAAGCATATTGATGGAGACGCTCATTTTTCTATTTATTATTCATTTGTTCTACTGTACGAAGATTATTAATTCAAATTAAGTAACTATTTTTAATCAATCTAAAAATCACATAAAACCAAACATTTTCTCATAGGTATTGTAAATACATTGTGAGAATATATTAATGGCTAAACGTACTAAAGAGTCTTTTCAAAAGCTTTTTTTTCTAATACATATCATACATGTTATTTCAATTACCATGAAATACTTGTTATTTCTTTTAAATCGACACGACGCATGCACCGCCTAACGTTTGTTCTACAAATGTATTCCGTTTTATTTATTCATACAAAGCAATATAATGGAACCATGTTTTTTTGCTCACCGCAGCACACAACTACATCATATTTGTGGAGCAATGTGTTTGAAGTGGTGGAAACCTGTATAATGTTGCTTTCTAATAAAAAATCCTTGCGACATTCAGCATGTTTTTTTTATAATACTTTTTTTTGAATATATATATATATATTTTGTTACTTGTCTTCATTCTTTGCAAGTTTGAAGCCAAAATCATTAAAAGAAATTAAATTTATTCTCTGCAAAAAAAAAGTTCATATGAATTTCCATAAAATCATGAATGTGTCAATCAATAAATCAAGACTTGCCATACTAATTAATGTATCATATTATCAACAATCTTTATTTTTGATAATCGTCATGAATCACCAAGTAAATCTGTAGCATTGATATATACGTATTCATTTTTTTTTGTAAACCCATGTTAATAAGAACGAAAGTTTCGATAAGAAAAAGATAAATACTACGACAAATAATCTGAATTTAGATGGTGCTCTTAATAACCTATCCAAAGCTACAAAAACACGAGCAATATCAATATAATCATGTTATTATTTAACTAAGAAAAGTCGGCTAAAGCTCGCTTATTGCATTTTGTCTTTATTCATGTTCGATAGTCAAATGTTCTATTTTTAAATTTGAAGAGAGCAAAGACAATCAGAATATTGGCAAAAGAATGAATAAACCGATCAATAAGTTGTTTTTTTAATTTTATTGACAGAATCACTTGATAAATATAGAATTAATTGAAAGAAAATAAAAATTTTTTCATGCAGATTCATTCTTGCTATTTATATCTGTATTAATAATAAAATTTTGAATATTGCAAAATAAATCAGATTAATCAGTAATCTTTTCATTTACTGGATAAAGATGCGTGTTACTTTTATCAAAATAACTACTTAAATTTGAATGCTGCCAAAAAATTTGCTAATAATTTTAATTAAACATAGCAATTGAATGGAGCGAAAAATATTTTTATCCAGAATCCTTATCACTAAAATTAAAGCAGAATAAATAGAAGAATAAAAAAAGAAACGTGTAAGATATTGAATGTCAACATCAAGGTGAGCGTCTATATATGTCAATGTAAAAAAGAAAGATCAGTACATAAACTAATATAGACCAAAAAACAAATGTTAAAACGTGTAACTTTTATTATACTTTTCTTCATCATCGTTATTTTTCGTCACAATTTGATTGCAAAAGGTAAATTTTGTCACATCGGTTTCATATTCATTTTGGCAATAGCAATGATGCTCTGTTTTTTATATTTTTATTTTTTAACAAGAATTACGTTGTCGATGTTTGATGAAGGATTCGACCTGTTGGCCAACTTTATCAGTTTGGCAAAGTTTTAATGAATCTGTCAATGGACGATTAATTCCTGTTCAACCATCTGCTGCATTTTGTAGCGGCAATCCACCGAATATTGATATCTGCATTAACGCTCTTGCTCAATGGACAAATGCTACGTGGCGTGGTGAACAAGTTGGAGCTATGCAAAATTATAATTGGGAAAACACTACATGTTCACAATACCTAGAAAATGTTACATGTACTCAAGGATCTGTTCCTCGATTAGCAGTAAACGCGACAACGGCTGAACATGTACAAGCAACAGTGCGTTTGGCTAATGCAAACAATCTTCGATTAGTGATAAAAACTACTGGACATGATTATTTGGGTCGTTCAACAGCTGCTGATTCTTTGCTTCTCTGGCTTCATTATATGAAAAATATGACTTTAATCGAGCAATATGCGTTATGTACTGGTGAAACTATTTCGAATGCCATTCGTCTAGATGCTGGTGTACAATGGGGTGAAGTATACGCTTGGTTATCCACTTACAATTTGATAGCAATTGGAGGTGCAGCAAAAACGGTAGGCGCGATTGGCGGTTTTTTGCAAGGTGGTGGACATGGACCGTTGACTCGTTGGAAAGGTATGGCTGCTGATCAAGTTCTCGAATTTGATGTTGTCACTGCCGATGGACAACGTCGTACAGTCAATGCCTGTCAAAATAAAGATTTGTTTTGGGCGTTACGCGGTGGAGGCGGTGGAAGTTTTGCTGTTGTAATTTCGGCTGTTTTACGTACATTTCCTTCCCCATCCATGGTTAGTGTTCTTTATGGCATTTCTGCGGCGAACGAAACACACTATGCTCGTTTCATTCGAGATTTTATTCGATTTATGCCAACATTAGCTGACGCTGGCTACGCCGGCTATTTTTATATGACAGATACCAATATAAACATTGCATTTTTCGTACCAAATGGGGATTTTTCTGTAACTACTGCGATATTTGATCAATTAATGAAAAATCATACAGATTTACAATTCACGATGAATTCCACCGTTTCAATACCATCATTTTATGATTATTTTGCTCAAATAATGGCTACATCGAGTTCTACAGGTGGTAATGTTCTACTCGGATCTCGTCTCATTCCTGAAACAATCGTTCGTAACCAGCCCGATCAGGTGGCTGAAGCATTCTTCCGAGCCAGAGGTCGAAGTGTAAATCAATCGATACTAATCGGACATCTGGTAGCTGGACAAGTATCTAATATATCGATTAATAACAGTATCAATCCTGTATGGCGTACCGCACTGCTACATATGGTTAGTGCGCAAGGATGGGATGAGAATACATCATTTGCTGACCAAGAAATTCTTGCTTTACGTCTTCGAACTCAAGTCGAAATTCTTCAAACTGTGTCTGGTGGTGCACAATCTGGCTGTTATTTAAATGAAGCTGATCCAAATGAACCAAATTGGCAACAGAAATTTTTCGGTTCAAAAGCGATCTATGATCGATTAAAATCCATTAAAAAAGTTGTCGATCCTAATGGTTTATTCATTTGTAAGAATTGTGTTGGTAGTGATGACTGGTCTGCTGACCTTAACTGTCTGAAAAAATCCACTGCGAATCGAGTCCATGTCACAATGCTTGTATTTGTTCTCATAAAACTACTTCAAGTTTTCAGCTGAAATTCATATTCAAAAACATGACTGTAAATTATCATTAGTTTTTAATAAATTTGCTTCCGAATGTGCCAGAAAATAAACCATAATTTTCATTATAGAGATACTCCTCAATCAAGTTCTGTAGATCTTGTTCAATTTAGGATATGGTGTAGAGCGAAGAATTTTATCGAAAATTCGATACAAATCACTGTAATATACACTGCAGTATACCCTTTGGTATAAAAGAGAAAATTCTGAAAATGCTTGAGCTTTACATATTTTTATCGGTAAGATTTTATTTTGTTTCCATTGTTTCGATAATAAGCAGATACAAATAGATACAAATCAAGATAATTTATTTGAATACATTGATTATACACTATATTTATATTTAGACAAAATCTCTTTGATTCATATATACAAAAAGTCAGATTTCATCATTTGTGATTGAAACTATTAGAAAAGAAAAGTATAATAGAAGATAAGGATACACTTATATATACGCATATATTTAAATTTTGCTGCATCTTTTTTTATTTGTTATCAAAAAATATCATTCAATACTCCACTTCCAGCTGTCGTTGCTAGAATTGCATGTCAAAATAAAGACTATCGACCATTGTTTTTGCTCACTTGATGGCCATTTCAATCACCTTCATCCATTCTATGTTAACATCGCATTATCAACTCCTCTTTCGTCCTCAGAAATAGGATGTTAGTGAATATGGTTGAATTACAGATTGGAACCTCACTCCTCACCCACACTCGGATCAGATTATTTCTGCGATGCCAAAGATAAATCTGAAAACCTACCACATTTATGCCAAATGGGGTAGTTGGAAAATTAGTGAATCAATTAATTACATCTTTACTGCTAATATATAATTATTAAACAATCGTTCTAACAAAATCCTCACAGAAACGAATGTTGAATTAATCAAAATAGATCAATGACAAACATGTATCTGATTGGTTGAGCCCTTTAGACCATATTTATTTGAATCAAAATTAACTTATTTTTTAGGTAATTTTCAGAAGCAGTTTCTAGGACAAATGTACAGAACTACATGGAAATGTACGACGTTTCTTTTTAGATTCATTAAAATGTTATCTTAGACGATGCCAGATTCGTTGACTTATTCGGCGGAGTCTTATCTTTTTATTAAAACAATGCCTATAAATGTTTATATCACAATATTTCTGGTCAATCGATGTTTTCACTAATAAAACAATTCCACTGAATCAGTTCAATATTATTTTATAATATTTTAAAACACTTCCTCGGGATACATATAATCGTGTGCATTCAATGATGGTTAGCTTTTCAGTTTGATATATTCAAATGGTTTTTTTAGGACGGTTTAACACTGGTAGTATAAATATGGTACGATATTGACAAAAAGCATCCATATAAACTGATGGAAAATTTTTAGTTACTGGTGGATGGAATTCTCTTTCTTCTACTAATACCACTGAGTTGTATGATCTATCGATAGAAAATTGGACAATGACTGATAGTATGAATACTGCATGACGAAGTGACGCAGTATCGGCATTAACAAATCGAAAAGTATTAGTTAATGGTGGATTCAACTTTATCGCACTGAAGATTTCAAAATTATATTCATCAACTTAAACAGATGAACAACTATAGTCTTATATTTATAAGTGCATCTAATCTTGCCTTCAAATATGAATTTGATGAAGAGAATTGTGGAACTTTAATGACAGTGAATGGATTCCTTCAACATGAATGAAGATGAAAAAATACTCGAGAAACCAATTCAAAATACAACTTTCTATCATTATTCATGCGTTGTACGTATTGTGACGATGATGTCTCGAGGTGAATGTGAATTTAGCGTAAACTCTAAGAAGAACCGCACAAATCCATACTCTGTTCGACCATCTGTGTTGTTAATTATTTCAAAACAATGAAAGTGACGATAGCTACCATCAAATTTTTGTCATAAAAATGAAGTTTATTTGGAAAATAGAAAGACATATACACGCACACAGATAGACATGTTTGGTTTAAATTTCACTCTGAAGATCCTAAACTATTCAGTTTAGGAAAAAGTTTTGTACATTCATCGAACCTTTTTTAAAATTTAGTACGGCATATTTTTTATCGTGCACAAGAAAACTGTTGGTTGCTGACTTGATTGCTATATTGAAGATCGATATCATTTTTAAAATATTGCAAATAATATTCGTAAATTTTTTTTGAATTAAAATGTCCAACCAGTGTAAAATTTCTCATAATTTCATTCGTCGTAATACCACATTGAATTAATGATTTAAATGCCTTTAAAGATTGCATACTAGTATAATTGCCAATAATGCAAATACCTGTCAGAAAATATAAGAAAATGACTTGAAATCTCGAACACTAGCTTGGGAAGCAATATAACACTTCAGCAACAAAAATCTTCGTGAGTCAGTCCACGTAAGCCACAGCCGATGCTCAAGGACCATGCTGAATGAAATTATGAGATCCTGCTTACTTTAAGACATGTAAGTAGAAGCGACAGTTTTATGAATTGCGACGCAAGTGCTTTTCAAAAAATATGTAACCTCCATTTTTTATGATTTTTTCATGGACTGGCTCTTACAATCATAAATATCAAAATTCAAATAAAACTTTTCTCTAGACTGAACATTCTAGGGTCTGCATAGTAGTTATTATTTCACTTTGTCTGTGTCTTCCGGAAACACGTTTTTAAAACTACTCTTTCTCATGATACTGTATGGCATTTTTGCGTTTGGATTGTATGAAATTCCCAAAATTAGAAAAAATCTACTCTTTTTATTTTTTACGTGGCTTCTGGCTTTTGCAGCGGCGGCACCACAAGCGAGTGGAAGAGCTTAACCACCTAAAACTGTCTGAACCTCACGGAAATTTTTACAAAACTCACATATGAAAATATTTGATTGAGTTGCAGCTAGGCGAACTTTTGTTCTCTCCCCTTACATTCATTCGCACTTATTTGTTGTTAGTTACTACGATAATTTTCTTGTCCAAGGTTAATTTGAAAGCTTATGAAACTCCATGCAGTTTTGAACATTTACAAATACAAATACGTAAATATTGTAGTATCAACATAATATATACTTTCATGAAACTTTATAACTATGTGAGTTTCGTACTTTAATCCCATAGGGGTTGTGCTGAAAAGTTTATTAAAAATTGTTGTATAGAACTGATGATCTTGCATAGTTGGAAAGTTTGGAAGGAGTCTGAACTCCCTTGCCAAAAGTCCTGACGCCTTTGCTAGATCTTAGTCATAGATTGATACATATTTCGACATTTTACCCTTAAGACTACGACCTTAATTAAAATATACGAAACAAGAGGTTTCCTTTATCATTTAGAATAGTTTCATCGTGTTGTGTATTTTAATCCTACTGGAATAATATTGTAAATTTCTGTATCAAATTTTATGAAAAACGATCGATACAGAGTTTATCTCTTCAAACTCATCTTACATGAAATCCTATTTTTTTTTAGTCAAATAACGAGTAAATTGGCATTTGATGAACATTACTTGTAATTACTAAACTCGAAAAAATCTCCGGAGTACTCTTCGAGGATAGAGCGTATGAGAAGTTCAAATTGACAAAAATCGAAGTTCCCTTGCCCTAGAATGTTAAAAGAGAAATTCATTCTTACCCAATGATCTTGCGTTATAACCTTTACAATGCGCACCGGTATATTTCCATCCTCTGCCTGTATAAATTTGTTGTTGATCATTATTATCGTCACACAGAAAAAAATTATAACCAACATCATTCCATTGTTGTATATCCATTTGATAATCTTGAACTTGTTTTATTTTCTTAATACAACTCTGGTGATTCATGATTGAATTGACACCTTCTAATTGATGTACAACAATATGTGTAACCGGTAACGTTGTTACATGTTCACGATGTTTGTACGGCCGTGCATTCCAGCTAGATCGTTCTAATATATTGGGACAACCTATAAAAAAAACACAAAGAAAATATGTCTGTTTGGTGCTTGTTGAAAAATGAATTGGATCTGTTTTTTTTTTGCAAACAATCGTTACTCGAAATGCATGTAATATTAATCAATTTCACATGATTCTTCTATGTCTAGCCAACCTAGAATTTGTGAATTGTTTATCCCATCTGATCTCTATACCGCCAGTTTTAAGTGTCAATAAGGCAACAATGAGTTTTAAGTAATCTATTTAAAAGCCGAAATACAGTCAGTACTGGATACAGACTTATTTTTTGAAACTCATCGAACCTTTACCATTGTTTCAGAGCTTAATGGAACTTTTTTGTTTAGTTGTATACGTTACAAATCGAAGGCATAATTCAGAGAAAGACCTATTATGTTCTACAGCAAGAAAAGAAGAGAAGGTAGTGGTGCGAAGATTTTGTCGCTAGGAGAAGAATGTTTCGCAGAGAAACTTTCCTTTCACCGTTGCTTGTGCCATGCAACTTATTGTGACCAAGAACAATATGATGAACAAGCAGATCAATTGACTGATCTTTTGCATTGTCGCTTGTTGATGCTCGACGCTCGCGGAGTGTTAGATGAATATAATCAAATATGTAAATGTTTGGTGCTATGCTCGACTTTCTGCTCTATATATACATGAGTAGTGCAATAAAATCAAACGTAAAAAAATATTGGAAGTGACTCACTGGTTTATGGCGCAGAAATATTAGATATCAGTTTGTTTCTCTTTTTAGCTCCTGATAATCGGAAAAAAGAACATGAGTCGATGAGGTCATTTTTTTTATGACCCTATTTGCTGCAAATTCAGTTCGCAGAAAAACATCAGCTTTGTTTTTTCAGGTAAACTTGTTTTACTCAGATAACTCCTATAGAAATTCAAAAGAACATAATAAAGAGTTCA
>CAJNOP010000464.1:0-53495 GCA_905250075.1 Rotaria sp. Silwood1
TGTTCATGATAAGAGGAAGAACCTGTTTTTTACCTTGATATCAAAAACATATCTTTTTATTCATTAATCGATAAACATCAAGATATAAAGATAATTTTTGTTCTTTGAAGTACAACGAAAAACAACAATCGCATACAATCATCTCTCTATTGTTGATTCAAGTAAGAAGAGAAGAGAAAAAAAAAAAGAAGAGACGTGTTCAAATAAAGATTTATTTAAATAGTGGACAGAAAGAAATCAAATATCATCGTCAAGACGAGGTCATTTCATATCGGTCAGATTCATCATGAAACATCTTCAAGGTAAAATAAACACTTACCTTTTTTTCTTAAATTTTCATTTTTTTTTTTTTTTAATTAAAGTTCTATCAATACTATGGTTTATAATAACAATAGTTTCATCAATGACTATATCACCACATGGTGGTTATCTATTTATTGATGAAGGAACAGATTTTTATATTGAATGTATTGGTTATAATCCAAAATGGATTATAGCTAAACGATTAACATCTGATACAGCACGGTAAAGAGGAAATATTATATACAGAAACAATTTTTTTTTTCTGTATTAGAATTTCAACACAATTAATTCAACATAATCGTAAATCTATTTTAACTATTCAAGCAATGGATACATCACTTGCTGGTCCATATTTATGTCAAACAAATCAATCTGTTTCAACAATTATTCTTCAATTAACAAGTTATAAATTTTAGTTGAATATTTTTTATTTTCAAAAAAAAAAAAAAATATTTTGTTGTTTTAAGAACGTAAATTAGATATGATAAAACAAATTCGTTTTATGGGTACAAATACAAATCAAACAGTTGTATATGGTAATGATGCTCGATTGAATTGTTTTGCTCAATATTATAGTGAAAAAGTATAAAAAGAAAAAATAAAGATTCATTCGAAATTAAACTTCTTTTGTTTTTGTATTTTAAGGCAATGGATTCACCTTATTTACCGAAAATTCTTTGGTTTTTTGAACGAAGACAATTGTATAATAATGGTAAATAAATTCGAAAATTTAATTTTTAAGAAAAAAGAAACGATATTTTTTATTTTAGAAGATAAATATATTCTTGGTATAGATAGTTTAATTATTCGAAATTTTAATTATAATGATCAAGGTGTTTATTATTGTCGAGCTTTTATAACATTAAAAACTAAATTTTTAAGTAAAATTTATCCTATTCTTGTACAATTACAAAGTAAAGAATTTTATATTTTTGTTGTTATTTTGAATAAAATTTATTTATTTATTTATTTATAAAAGATTCAACATCTTTTATTAATGAAACATCATTATCATCAATTGAAAATAAACATTGTGATGATTTTAGTGAAACTATTATAACAAATAATACTATATCATACTGTAATATAGATGGTTATATATCAAATTTTACATGTCCAATGAATCAAATTTGGAATGAAGATTATTCACAATGTTCATCATCAATTGGTATGTTCATCCTTTTTTCCCTGTTTTCAGAATATTTCTGAAATCAATCATGATTGTTCTTATGACACATGACCTAAAAGGCATGGTCAAGTATAGAAGTAAAAATTTGTAGCCGTCCTTCCATTCTAAATCGTATGTGAAAAATTCTGTAATGCTTTTGGAGAACTCTGTTCGATTCTACAAGTACTAAATTTTATAATATTTGATCAATCTTTCACTGATATATCTCTTGTTGTATTTCATCTATTTTTCATTTTAAGAATTCTTAACGTAATTAGTTATTATCAACTATGATTCTTCCTTTTTCTTTTTTTCAAAAATTGATTATATCTTTAAATAATTGGTCAAAATGCTTTCACAATATGAATTTATTGTTTAAACAACGCTTTAATATGGCAAATATTTTTTTTTGGTTTTAGAACTTACCTTGTAAAAAAAAAAGATAATTTCTCATAGTAAAATATTGAATGCAGAAATCCATGTACTTGATTTAAATTGCAAAAAAAAATAATCTTATATATATCGTCCTTGCGCAAGTAGAAGAAACACGCCTTTTAGAAGGTCATTGAAACTTATTTAATTTTATTCAAAGAATAACTTGAATGAATCATTTATGATCAAAATAGAAAACATTTTTTCTCGTATTATTTAATAATTCATATTCTTACTGAATTAATATTTCTATTAAATCTAACCCGTCAATCAAAAGAAGACGTTTACGCTTATGAATCATCAAAAATGAAATAATTAATATCACATGAGATTCAGTTTGTGACATACTATGTAAAAACAACTATCTAGAAACATGAAAGAAGTAAAAGAAGATTATATTTAAAGAGAAATAGATGACACCATTTGATTTCAATGATATGTTGTCTACAGATACTATATAATGTTCTAATAAAAACTCTAAACAAGGATTTGGGTTCCTATTGACATTTGACTGTACTATTGAATTTTAAAATATGTCTATTTTATAGAAACTATATATTTTCATTCATTTTCGATGAGATAATGTCTATCTTTCAATCTATTTCTTAGGACTAGTACATGTATGAATTGATATATACATTTATGAAGGAATATTTTCAATTCATCAGCCACTTATTCATCGAAAGTTGAGTTCTCTGAAGAATGAACTTTTCGTCAAAAATTTGTTATTGAACTGTCGAGATTGAAGAACATCTTGCATTGCCTAGAAAACAGTTAATTTTTCTGCTGGAAATCGTTTTTCTTCCCGCAAAAAAAAAAAATTTTTGATAAAATATAGGCTAATCTAGAAAACCGATTTTCTAATAAAGTAGACTATAAAGATCTTTTCTTATAATTGGATTTTATATTTATACATTCAGGAAAATGAAAGTAGTTTTGAATCATGAACACATAAAATACATTAGATATTAAATATCTCGAGAACAACATGTTTTATGTTTGATTAAACTGATTTTGTTCGTTTGCTGATGAAACTTATTATTTGACCTAAATATATTGAATATTTTTGAGGTTCAGTACACATTCTTTTCATTATCAATGAAAACATCACGAAAGATTAATTCAAACTAATATGTTCTATAAATGCTCTTTGACATTAATCGGATCATTTCATTACATAAATATTTTCATATAATTTATGTTATTATTAGTTTTATCTCAATAGAAATTACAGTTTTGTAATCTAAGTTCAAATAGATTTCCTCATTTTTTAATGAGTCTTATAACAAAGTCGGAACTATTTATTCTTCTTTTCCTAAAAATAGTAACAAATATTTCCTGTCAATAAAGATACTGAAGAAAATGAATGTTAAGATGTCTATTTTTTTTTGCACCTGGTGAGGCTCATTAGTATTAATATGTCGTTTTCTTTTTTTTTTGATAAAAATAGATATATGTTCATCTTTGATTTTATTCTTTATAGATCATAATCATGTCTTACAAATTATTCCTAATCTTTCTCATATAAATGTTGAATTGGGTCGTACATATACATTTGTTTGTCGATCAACAAATGATCGATTTGAACCCATATGGACATATGAAAATGGTACTATTATTAGTCCAACTATATCTTCTGAACAACAGTAAAAGCGAAAAGAAAAAAAAAAAAATCTTCAATAATCTTAATTTGACTAATATTTTTTTTTTTGTTTATTTCGTTATTTTAATAGAATAACATCATATATATTAAGTGATACTCATTCACTCTATCTTCGATTATCACCTGTTGTACCGGGTACATATATTTGTCGTTCTCGTTTGGCAGACATACAAATGACAAAAGAGGAAGTAACAATAACAACAACATCAATTACTTTAATAGCACAAAGTGAGCACAAAAAAAAGAAAAAAGAAGAAAAAGTTTTCTTTTTTTGTTTTTTAATAAAATAGAAAAATTGTTTCTTTTTTTTTTCTAAGTGATTGTTGAAACAAATGGAATATCCTTTCAATCATCAGCATTAGCTGAATATCATGTACGAATTAATGCAACATTATTTATTGCTTGTCGTCCTGAATATTTTAATTTTCAATTAAAAACAAATTCATCTTATTTACCTTTAGCTAATCTTATACGTATCAATGGTAAAAACAAAAATATATATTCATAAGAAAAGATTTTTTTTTGTAATTTAAATTAAATAGATAATAATCATTACCTATTAACGGAAATAATTGATGGTTTACTTATTGATCGAATATCAAAAAATGAAAGTGGAATGTATTTATGTATGGGAAAAATTCCATTACCTGAACAATTGATTATATCATATTATCCTATTATGGTTTTTGTTTCTGATCCGTTATGTGAGAATATTTTAATTTATTTAGTTTTATTTTCTATTTTCTTTTTCTTTTCTAGAAAAGAAAAAGAAAACGAGAAGTAATAACACGGCCTTTGCCGTCAAATCATAATAATTTAGATGACTTGGCTTCTTTTTTTTTTCTTCTTTTTTTTGTTTGGTTTATTTCATCTGGTTCTTGTCTTTTCTTGGTTTTTTTTTTCAATAAAAGAAAGAAATGATATGAGTCGATCGATGGAAAAAAAAAAATATATTCTTAAACATGAACAATTGTAATGTATTAACATAAAGGTAGTGTAAGCTTTTCAATAATTGATTAGTCTCTAAAGAAAATCTATTTAAATATTGTTGTTCATAATGATTTCGTTTTCTTTTTGTTTCTCAAATAATTACTCTTCTAATCATCTATATAAATATATAAGTCAATAGAATATCTTATACATGCGTTAAGATTGAAGAATGAAAGTATGAAATAGATATTGCATGTTTTAAATATGAATTCTTCCGGTTAAGCGGATCGTCTTTAACGTCAAATCCGGTTAATTCATATTTTCTAATCAAGCGAAAAAAAAATAGAAAAAAAAGAAAAAAAGAAATTTGTATAGAGACATCAAACTTAGAATGAAACACTTGTTATATATTTGAAAGAGATGTAAATAGAGTATGATTGAGAAATGAAAAGAAAATTATTATCGATCGATTATTTTCTAAATAAGTAAGATGAATAATATAGAGATTTTCTCTTATCTTAAAATTCATCAACAACAATCTGACTTTGCCTTTTTCCTTTCTTTATTCTTTCGGTTGCTGTCTCTTATGTTCGCCTCTCAAGTCTTATAGATTATGATTACTTTTTGTTCGGAAATAGCAATGACGAGAGAAAGTTGCTCTTACCATTTTCTCACTTATTCATTCATCTATTCTATTTTTAACGTTTTGTCATTTATTATATGAAGACTATTTTAGATAGAAAATCAATATCTTTAGAATAAAAAAAAGAAATCAAATACAAATCATACCAATTCTTAATCCTTTTTATTTTTATCTAATACAAACAAATCAAGACGGCCATGTTACATGGACATTGTAAATAAAAAATGTTCTATTTTTATTACTAAAGAAATATATTTTATGTATATTTTTATTTTAGTACGGTGATGGAAATCATAATCTTTATTCATCTCGATGGTCAGTTACCGAACTTAAAGATCGTCAAACAAATATATCTGTATTTGCACGTATATATGAAGAATATACAGATGCTGAACATTTTTTTGATTTTGTTAGAAAAACAGCATCAATTCTCTTTCAAACAAGTAATTTCTATTTCGAAAATTAATTTTTCTATTAAAACCAAAAAAAAAAAAAATTTATCTTTGTTTTCTTGTTTGTAGAAGCTGCTTCATTTATTTTTGCATCTTCTCTTGTTTTACCAGTAATTATGATCAGTGTTGGTAAGATTTTTTTTTTCTTTTTCAAAACATCTTTATCTTTATTAATATTTAATTTTTAGGTATTTCAAATTTAGAAGAATGTCCATTAGATCGTAATATTCCTGTTTTTGTACTTGTTGGTGGAGCTTTAGCTTTATTAAAATTATTACAAGTTCTTTGGAAACAATATTATCGTCATAGTAGTCCATCTGAAGAAGAAACAAATGATACTCAAAATGGATCGGTACAGTAAAAATTTTTAATATTTTAATGGTTATATAAATCGCTTTAATACAAACGATAGAGCGAGAAAAAAAAACATGTTTTGAAGTTCATTAAAATTAGTATCGACTCATTGTTAAGCATATTCTACTAAAGAAAAAAAAAACTTTCCAAAGGGACTGATGATCGCTCTTAGCATATTCTACCCCCGCCTAATATCTGTCAATATTATGAGTACGAAGTAAATTGCCATAAGAAAAATGTTTTTTTTTTTTTTTTTTTTTTTTGTTTATTTATTCATTTTCTTTTGTAATTTATAGTTTTAAGATATTAAATTAATTAAACTTGAAAGAAAACATCGCAAAATATTTGATATAATAATTTTTGAAGAAGATGTATTTTAACTTATGACAATAATAATAAGGCGTAAATCTCATGAGGAATATGCTTTATGTCTTAAGAAAATGTGATAGAAGTATTTAATTGCTTTAATTGTATTACAATATGAGCTTTTCATGATTGAATCTATGTAAAGTGAAAATAGTCAGATGAACATGTACTAAACAACCTTAAGAATGTCAACCAGTCAAAATTTAGAGTTTTTATTGACTTGTCGATGTTAAATAGTTAATTAAAACTATAATATAATTCTGTTTATGTATAATGAATTTTTATCATCAAAATGATAACTGTATCATAGACAATATTCTTGAACAAAAAATAATTTCCTGTCAAGAACTAGCGGAAATTAATTAAAATTATATAGATTTTTAATAAAAAGTAAAGTTTTTCTGAAACTTTTTCCTGAGAAAAATAAAATTCTAATAAAAATTTTGATAAATTAATAAATACTTGACTAAAATTCGATTATTCATGTAAGATGATACACATATTGTTTCTGATCAAAACGAAAATTAAAATTATATTTGCTCTATTACAATAAATATTTCGTTTTGTTTTTGTATTCTATTGATCTTTTAGACATTTATGGATGTTCTTACAACATTATTTCTTATTATTTGGTTTATTTATGGTAATCATTTATTATGGCGTTATCGTTTACCACGTTTTGAACAAACAACTGAAGATCCTGAAAATTGGTGTTCAAAAAATGTTTATTTTTTAGCAATAATTAGTGTCGCTTATACATATGCATTTGTTACAATAATGATTTTAATTGTTCTTATTGTTGTCTTAACTGTTCATCTTCAAAATCGTCGTCGTGCTATCCAAGAAGCTAAAGAAGCTGGATGTACGTGATTGACTATTTCGTTCTCTCTCTTTCTTTTTATTTTATTTCTTTCAATAAATATAATATATATATATATATATCACTGTAAAACATACACACGCACATGCATAAAATCTTAATTTCATCTATCGATTCGTTGAAATTGGTATAATAATAGAAGTACAAATAAAAGATTGTTTAATCTATCATACGTCCAAAAACGATATGATGATGATGATGATGATGAACTAATATGAATACCACGTTCAATATGTATATTTTTTGTTGGTATTGTTGTTGATCGAAGAATTTTTCGACTAGAATTTAATCGTAATGAAAAATATTTTGAATAACGTTGAAGTTTTTTTGTTGTTAACGTCGTAAGAACAACTGATTCTTCTATACGAAAAAAAAAAAACAATTATAAACATAATCCTGGATGAAAATAGCTGTCCTTTCATAAACTGGTACTATTCTTTATAATAATGAGTGCATGCGTGCGGTAATAAATTAATCGAAAGAATCGGCCCACCCTTTATTTCTTATAATCACCTTATATCAAAGATGTTAGCGCAAATATTTTCCTCAAGTCCAAATTTCGTTCAAAATTACTTTCAAATTACCTTTAGTGGTAGAAAAAAAAAGTAGTAGATTATAGAATAGTAAAATGACATATAAAAACCTTTGAGTGCATGATTCTATTGAACATGTTTTTGACAAGAGATTAATTATTAGAATAGCAAATATTGAGATAATCGGTACACTCAATAATTTTCTCATAACTAGTTCTAGTCTCATCTCTATATATGAATTGGATGAAGATATTCAAAATATCAACTCAAAAATACATACTTAGTACATATACAATAGCTTCCATTCGTCCATGAATATTGTCAGCTATACAATTATATTGTCCAAAATCATCATTATTGTTCATCTATTGAAAAAAAAATTCAAAATACATATAATTATGCATAAGAAAATATATCTACTTGAATAATTAATTGATTTATTAACATTGTTTGATTTATTTGAATAATATTCATTTTATTATCTTCAATTATTTGTCCATTTTTTTCCCAATAAATACGAGCTAATGGACGACTTAATATTGAACATTCAAGTGTTACATTTTGATATAATTGACTTTGAATAAAATTTTTATTTATTATAACAATTGGTGGATCTAAATATATTTTTTTTTGTTTTTCTTTTCAATTATAGATATAAACTTACATTCAACACTTATTGTAAATATACGATTTGATGCTGGTAAAACACCATTATCAGCAATACATTCAACTGTATTTGGAAAATTATTATTAATCGATGGAATAAACCATATATTGCTATTATTAGGTGGTACTAAAAACAAAAAAAAAACAAATGTCAATACGACTCTATTGTTCTTTTGCCAAATACAATCACGATACATATATATATATATGTATTCTATTCTAATCAGCTTAGAAAATGTATGTGAATTTATGTAAAACAAAGATGATTGAGTACATACTCTCATTAATATGTCTACTTACATGAATCAATTCGATTCATATCAATATCACGAAAACGCCAACGTATATGAGGTAATGGTGTTCCTTCAGCACGACATAATAATGTTAATGATATACCACTACGTATTGATATTAATGGAGGATTTGGACGAAAATCAACAATACGTGGTGGAACTTTAAATAAAAAAAGAATTAATTCGAAAATTTTTGTTTTTGTTTATAAATACCTTGAACAGTAAGAAAAATTCGTTTTGTTTTTCTTGGTTCTGTATTTAATTGACATTGATATTCACCTTGATCATCTTCATTAACACGATCAATAATTAAATTATATGAACCAACATAATCAGATTCAAGACGATAATGATCTTTATTTGAATAGACAATTCCATCGAATGCAATTAATGTTAGTTGTTCTTCTTGTAATTGTCCATTTGTTTGATTCCCACCTAGATTTATACGATCGATTTTTTGCCATAGAACCTATATATTATATACAAATTCAATTATACTATTCATTATAGTCATGCAATGAAATCTACATTGATAATCATCTATACATTTATTGATTGACTACCATTGAAATTAAATATATATATATATACTATAGAAAGTTCAAAGACAATTCAAAAGTAAAATAGTTAAAAATTTTCAATAGAATTTTATATATATATACTTCGATTTCATATTTATAAATATATATGTAGTCTATCTAGCCTTGTAATTGAACTGTAATGTCTTTTTCACACACATTCATTCTATTCACATGAGAAATAGACACACAATCATCATCATCTTCCGGTTCGTCGCCATTCGCATATGGAAATTTTGAACTTGATTGTATGTCTCTTTCTCAATGCAATATATATGTGTGTGTGTGTGCACCAATGTAAATAATCGTTACAAATATCAAATTATCCATATCGAACCAAATATTCTTTCTCTCATATGTAAATAATTACTTTTTTTTTGCTACCGACCGATCACATCTCATACATATATATATTAACAGGTTGTGTTTGTTTTCGAAACATGATTTTCTTCGTTTGAACACTTGAAATCAAAGCGATAAAATTTAATCATCTCAGAATGAAAGTTCAAGAATAATAAATTTCTTTTCCTTTTCTTTTTTTTTTTGTTTTTTATGAAGACAGAAAAATATGTCTTATTTTGTTTATCTTTCGATTACTACATCAAAACTAAAGATTCTTATCATAAGATGAGAATGGGTGGGAATGATATCAATCTAAAATAACTATAGATCTATTGAATCAACAGATCATATTCCATATAGACATAAACAAAAAAAACTATACATATGATTAACTTACTTTAAATGAACGAACTTCAGCAACATAACAAGTTAATATACATTTTCCACTAACAGGTATTGTATAATTTTCAATTGTTGTATCAAAAGCAACAAGTGAACCAGCTAAATGAATAAGAATATATAATAATAACAACATAGCATTTGATCAATGTTGTTCGTATGATTTTCTTTATTCTGTCTTTTTTGGACAAGGTGTCAAATAAAATGGACAATCGTTCTCTCTCTCTCTCTTTCTTTCTTTCTCTTTTTCTTTCTGTTCAATGTATGCATACTTTTTCTTTTTTCTCTCTCATTCTCTTTTTCTTTTTCTTTTCCTACTTGATTATTCCAAAATATTGAACGTTTGTATGCATCTCAAATACAAAAAAATAAGAAAAAGAAATGCATTCATGTTCAAGCGAACGCCTGTTGCTAATTATCTCTGTTATTCCATGTTCACTGATCCTATTGAAATCAGCCTCAAGCAGAATCATATAAAAAAAAAAAAATGAATTGACCGACTAGTATATAGATGCTTGTCGGTTAATTGAAAGATGAGTGATGTTCGAACAAAATATAGATCGGGTGTGGTAGTTTTGAACATCGTAAGCATGAATGACCAAGGTCGTTACATATTAGAAACGCATGACTAATAATGATTATTCTTTTTAAAATCAAAAGTAACTAGTGAATTTCACCGACATTCGTTAAAAAAGGAAATTGTGTAGAGGAAATTTTCCAGACGAATTCTTTCCAATTTGATGTAATATCAATCATTAAACTTAAAAAATAAATCGAAACAAATGCTGATATATTTTAATGAATTTTTTTAAGAAATGTCGATTGATAATTGCTGTTCAATTAAATCGTTCATTTTCAATAATAAAAATGGCAAATTTATTATCTATTTGACAGTTATTATGAACAAAAAGACTATTTTATACTCAAGAGAATTTTATAACTAATCATTCTTTCTATTATGTATAAATATGGTACAATGAACAAAAATTTTCTATATATAATTTACCTATTAAAAAATAAAGACAAAGCTTGAAACAAGTTATATTCGTTAATTCTATTTTTAAGCTATTCCAAACGATACCCTAAAGGCAATAATGGATTATAGAATCGATTTATAAAAAACAGTTATTGAGAAAAGAATGTTGTATTACTGAGTTAATCTTTTATCTTCCTGCCGGCAAGTCTATTATTTGACATTCACAATTGATTGCTTCTCTTACTCATTATAGATGAATCATGATTTGAATAGAAAGAATTTCAGAAATCAAAAAATCTCTAATATCTATATATTATTGATTGTAGTCAAAATTATGCAACAAACAAAAAAAATTGAAATTTGATATTTTTGATAATTATCGTTTTTTTTGTCCTACAATAACAAAGAATTGCTTGAAGATCATTGGTGATACAACAGTGTCTTATGAACTTGGGCAAAATGTATGAAATACAGTATCAATGATGGTAATTATTACGTTTTCTTTTTCTTCTGGTAGTGATTGGATTTCATCCGATCTAGCAGCTCACACCCTTGGTTAAATAACAATTATGTCTATAAATTTTTTATTCTATACATTCAGAAAGAGAGAATCGAAAATTAATAATAACAATAGATTATTTAATAGATCTCTCCGATTAACATCTTTCTATTATTAGATGTAGTAAAAAAAAAATATTTTATATATAATCGATATTCTTTTGTCTAATATGACTTTTCTAGCTGTCTATTATATCTTTAGTTTAAAATGAAGCAAAAAACAGATAACAAATTTTTTTTTTTTTTTGTTAATTATTCACTCAAGTTAATTTCAATATCATTGAATCGACCTTTCAATCTTTCATTTTTTTTTCTTGTTGCTTGTCAAAAAAATAAATGAAATGGATGATGATATGTCCATTGCCTTAATGATGAAAAAGTAAGATCAAATGCATACATAAAAGATATATATTTGATGAAAGAGAAGAAAAAAAACGAACATCCAAAGATTTCAACGAATGATATATGGACGTTAAGAAAAAAAAAATTTTTTATTAGAAGCCTATTTATTAACTAAGCGAGGTACAGGATTCAAAAAAGCAATCTGTATATCTTATTTAGTTAATAGGAAAAAGTTTATAATAGTACGTGAAATTTTCGAAGCTAGGATAAGTAATTTTCATATTTATTTACGGCTATCCAATGCCCATATACATTTTTTTTTAAGTGCGTTTCATTCAATGAAAAATTGTGTTTAACTACAGTAAGTACTTGTAAGTCTAGGCTATTTGTTAATAGCTTGAAATGCTTAGTATACGTCATGTTGTATAGTGCAGAAAACGGCAAAGAAAAAAAATAACTTTACTGAGTTTGTGTTTCATACAAGATGTAAGAATGCATGATATTATCATTTTTTTTTGTTAGATTTTACTATACTTAAAAAAAGTGCTTTTAGAAAATACTTGGGATCCTTATTTGAATACTCCGAAGGATGTCCATTATAGAAAGGTTATACTATCTATATAAGTAGATTCTTTTTCTACTTAATTTTTAGAACATATAAACTGTGCCAACTTCCCTGGTGAGTTATTGATCATATGAGAAATACAAGAAAAAAATAGGTAAATTTTTAATCATTTATACTTACAAAGATCTTCTTCATCATTAATATTAAATTGTATTTCAGATCGACTTGAAATATTATAAATTCTAATGATGAACACAATTAATGTTAACCAGTACATATTCTACTAAATAAATGTTAGTGAATAGAAATAAAAATAAAAAAATGTTAGAATGAAAGAACAATATAATAAATGATGAACGGGATGAACTATTCAATTAGAGATTACAAGAATATATATAGTCAGTCGGCTTCGTCAATGGTCATTGTGAACATAAGCAGGTAGTACTCAATAGATAATAAAATTACCCTTATATGAGTATACTTATAGTTTTCAACTCATATCGTATATATAAGAGTTAGTCAATAGAAAAAGAACATCAATCGAATGTTAATCGTCAAACATTTCCGTCGTGATTCTTTCTAATTAGACCGTATGGTTTCCATATTAGACAAGAATATAAAAATTTTACTAAATGTCAGATGATTATTGAATGATGTTATTTATTCGTCTAGTAAAACATATGATTAATTGTTCTCATTGTTATTTTATACTTGAATATGCTGTGTACACAAATGAATGATTAGGTCGAGTGATAGAGTAAGAACTATAATAGACGTAAGAAAAAGAGAATCTTAAACATCTGTTTATCAATATAAAAAAAAAAAAAGATAAGACAATATCTGTTTGTATTTATGTCCTTGAATAAATAGTTCATAAACAAAATCAATAAAATTGATTGTTGAAATTATTGATTCACTTTTTCTCTTTCATTTCGTTTTTTAAGTTGTCTTATCGGTCATATCATTGTTAAAATGAAATGTATATCGATAAAAAAAAAAAAAAAAAAAAAAAACTTTTAAGTTTTAAAACAAAAAATAATTATCTTGTTTTTCTTATATGATAATTAAAAGCAGACATTAATTCTGTGAAAAATTTACTAACAAGAAAAGTCCGACGATTGATTACTCGCTTTTGAATCGATACCATATGAATTGTATAGATCCAAATGAACTGTAACTAACTTAAAAAGAGTTTGGACTCTTGGTTTATTATTGCAGAGAAACTGTATTTTTACTCTATGTCATAGTTCTCCTCAGAAACACTAAGAATATCAATTTTCGAATTTCAATGAGATACTTTGCACAAAGACAGATCTTAGAGAGAGAGAGTAGTCTATTGTAAATATATGCGATTTTGTCATTTTTTCTATTCGAAAATATGGCTATGGTTGATGTATGTATTTTATGTCAGTCATATGTAAACGGATAGATTCGATGTTCTTATCTTGGGATAAGAGCAAATCAAAATACGTACAAGTTTTATAACAAATAACTATCGTTAACAACTGTTTATGTGATGAGTTTCCAAGTGAAATTCGAACATCAGTTTTATTGATATTCTTGAACGGTATTTCAGCATTAGTTTTAAAGACAATGTGTGATTGTAGAATCTCAGCAGTAATCAGCGAAAAATTCGTGCTTGTTTGATAGTATTCAAAGTTCATTTTGATCTACATAGTGTACATATTCCCAGCTCAACAGCGATTAATCAGTTAGGAAACTTATCTCGTAAACTATATAATGTAAATTTTTAATGAGTGTTTATCTTGTCTTAGAAAATGAATCGTTGATTTTGATTGGTTTATATTTAATTTTTAGTTCAATATTGTACTATTTTAATCAACTTCGTTTTTTTTGTTTAACAGAATTTTTTTAGAAGTATCTGATCATCAATTCAGTCAAGTTCTATTCAGTATAGTTCAGATAGAATGGCTGTGTCGATTAACATTCGAACTAAAATAGACTTATTGATGTCTTAATTTTAATTTGCCTATATTGTAAAACGACTTTGACAAGGAAACTTTACATGAATATTGTAGTACAGTTACTTCTCAATGTTTTTGTAATATTAATATTCCATCGAATCGATCAAATATAGATTCGAAGAAGTCATTCAACTTGATATTTTCTCTACAATCGGAGCTACATATATATATTGTCGTGTATACTTTTAGAACATCTAATATAATATAGTTCAATAGTATCTATTTAACGAATACATATATGATATGTGTAACATTTCATTAAAGAACCAAGTTTCAACGAATGAAAAGAATAGTAATGAAAGAAATAGGTATATAGATAAGCCAGTCGTTAGAAATCGCATAAATAGCTTTTGAATCAGTTTAAACCTATCTTTTATTGGTATTCATCAGTTCGCTAATAGCTCTAAAATTTAGTATTGTAACCAGAAACAGATCTGATAGCCTCGTTAAACGAATATGATCAATCATTGGCGCTGAATAGCAAGAATCATCTTTTAGTTTACGGAATAGTTGAAACGTACGACTCTATTATTGAAAGCTAGGTATTAAGAGAATGAAATTAAGTATGAAATTAAAAACAAAAACGAACCGGTGATTCACAATAACGAACTGTAATCAGAAATGACCGATTGTGACATAGTAGCAATTGAAAAAGAATCAAAGGTCTTTGGATAGTCACAGAGTTCAGAAAATATTCAAAATCATCAGATACAACAAGGCACATTCGATGCAAGTTATTCTTGTTCTCAAAAGGGATATTTCCATCTTGTCGTTCAACATGAGGGTGGCAAGAGTGAATCACTCTGAATTCCACGTTTTAGATGCCAAATAATAACGAACATATAGAAAATTTGTTGCACTTGATGCATTTCAATTGAACTTCCTAATACCGTCATTTTATCAACTCAAACTTGCAAAGATTCATATCGGCTTAATCATATAACTGCACATGTAAAGAAGCCTAACAAACTATCGAAATTTGAAGTAAAGGCTTCGGCGCTATTGAAAATATGCAAGCAAAATTTCCACAAATATTCGCATCTTCTTATGTTTATTCCAGTAATCAGGAAAGTTTAATTCAATTTTCGAATTTCATATAGATTTTAGAATAAGATTCCACTGCTAATTTAAGGCCCCCCCCCCTCAAAAATCGATCTTAGTCCAGGTACGTTCAAATGGGCTGAAATTCGGAGCATATGTTGGGGATGAAGTAGGGAGGCTGTGGTAAAATTTTCAGCTCGATACCCTGATGTTTGACAGAGATATGAACCAAACAAGGGTCAAAAATAGCTCATTTTCTGTCCAAGATTTCTCGGTCCGGGCTCTGTCAATATATTTAAATTTTTTTTTGTTTGAAAGAGCATCTCAGGATGCAGGGCACCACAGAGTCCTTTTTTTTTAAGTCTTACTTTTTTCGCGGAGAAAGGGGCTCGCAAGTTCAATGACTCAAAAAAGGCGCCAAAAATGGGTGTCCAGTCACATAAGTGTCTGTATATATAATAAAAAACAAAGCTTAATTAAAAAAAGGACTCTGTAGTGCCCTGCATCTCGACGCGCTCTTTCAAACAAAAAAAAAATTTAAATATATTGACAGAGCCTGAACCGAGAAATCTTGGACAAAAGATCAAAAAAACCATAAACCGAGAAAAAACGAAAAACATTTTTTGATTTTTCAAAAAACAGCTGGTTTTTCGAATAGGGGTTGACGGAAATCTTGAAAATTTTTGGGGAAAAATGAAGTAACGAGAAAAACAAATTATCGTTTATGAAAGAGCAGATGACGGGCTATCTTCCCATGCATTTATCTCAATTTCGAAATTTTTGACGAAAATTGACTTTTTTTGAGGGGGGGGGGGCCTTAAATTGAAAGTCTGTTCCCATGTAACAACATATGTACCAGATGAGGTGTCAGCAGTCTCAACATCCATCACTGTGTATGCGGCTGAACAAGCTAAATAAATGCCATCCACTATCCATAGCTGATTTTCAAGTGCTGTCTTCCACCATATAATTAGATCAATGCCACCTGCGATATTTAATCACTGATTCAGAAGCTATATTTCGAATGGTTCCATCTGGATCAAAAAACCAAAATCGACTAGATGGATCTTCATTAGTTGCATTTTTCGTCGGTGCCACAACAAGATGTGTACCTGGATTGGATGTAATAACCTACAATACATCATGTTTCTGTTGTAAATGAAACTAAAGTCTTCTTTTTCATCAACTGCAAAACATGAATCTTATAATTGGTTAAGTATTTTGATATTTTACAAAACATAATTTGAAATGACTCTTTAGATAAATTCTTCTAAAACAGGCACATCCTTTCCTTTGTTAGAAAATCATTTATATAGTTTTCCTTTTTATCATCATTGTCTGTGAGAGTGAGTATCGATGCAGAAGAGGATATAGGTGAGCAAAATACACTTGTGCATATTCTAAAATATTTCAATAACAAAATTAAACAACATGAAAGGATATTTAAAAAAATACGTTGGAAGACTTTCATCCATGAATGAATATACTAGGAAAAGTAAGCCAATCTTTCATCTATGTCAGCTCTCGAAACACATGTGACAGCAAGGGGGAAACAGCTGATTCCGGACAACAGAATCACCTGGAATCACTCGGAATCACATGGAATCAATGGAATCATGGAAACAGCTGTTTCCCCCTTGGTCTTAACAATCAACATGTTCGGCAAATATTCAAAATTACCAAATATTAGAACGAGGCACATTCGATTCGATCTATTCTTATTTTCGAAAGAGATTTTTGCACCTTGTCAATCAGCACTATGTTACCAAGAATGTTTCACTGTGATTTTCACGTTGTATATTCATTGAATCTTGCACTGAGAAGCTT
Organism: Rotaria sp. Silwood1; assembly: GCA_905250075.1. Taxonomy (NCBI): domain Eukaryota; kingdom Metazoa; phylum Rotifera; class Eurotatoria; order Philodinida; family Philodinidae; genus Rotaria; species Rotaria sp. Silwood1. The sequence continues at coordinate 17,297 of CAJNOP010000464.1, forward strand.
TTTATTCTTCTTTCGGTACTTTTCTATACAATAATCGATATGTGATCCATGAAGAGTGCAGAAAAACTTTTTGCGCTTTCTGAAATTACATAAGTAGGCTTAATAAAGTATTGAACTTCGAAGCAGACACTTCTGTGATATTCGGAATATACAAAAAAAAACCTCTACAAGCATTCTCATCTTCTTATATTTAGTCCAGGAATTAGGAAAATTTAATTGTATTTTCGAATGTCATATAGATTTCAGAGTAAGATTCCACTGTTGATTTAAACCGAAATTTTGTTGCCATGCAACTACACGTGCACCAGGTGCGGTGTTGAAATCAGCGACATCCATTACTTTATTTGCAGCTTGACAAACTAAATATACGTCCACCATTGTCCATAGTTGGTTTCCTTGTCCATTCATTGGCCATATAACTAGATCAACACCATTTATACCGCTTGAGATGTCAATCACTAATCCAGAAGCCATATTTCGAATGGTTCCATCTGGATCAAAAAACCACAGTTGACTAGATGGATCTTCACTAGTTTCATTTTTCATCGGCGAGGCAACAAGATATGTACCTGGATTCAAACTACCACCTTCAAGATCAAGTACAAAACCGGTCAATCTGGATTGGATATAATAACCTACAATACATCATATTTCTATTGTGAATGAAACAAAATAAGGAATATTGGAGTACATCCCTATAAAAGTGCACCTCTCATTTGTTTTCTAGAAAATCGTTCATATCATTTTGATTTTCTTATTATGCAATATGCGAGTGTCTATATAGACGAGGATATGGTGAGAAAAGGACACTTAAGTACATCCCTAAATTGTTTCATAAAAAAAATTAGCTATATGAGAAGGTACGAAAGAAGAAATGAGCGTGAGAAGATCTTCTTTCCATGAACGAATATAAAAGAAAAAACTGACTTTTTTGCTTGATCTTCCGCACATATGTGTGACAAATAGATAGATAGATAGACAAGATCGATAAAGCTCACTAGCATCACCGACAATAACAGACATCTCAATATGTATATCAGCTTAGCGTTCGCGGATATATCATATTATACATGGGCACAGGTCTCGTTCACAAGTAGAATAAGCTCATCGTATATGAGATGTAGATATCACATACAATTCAGTGAAATACTTATATTTCAGTTCTGAGCCCAATCGATATGTTACGAAAGAAAAACATTTAATAAAAATAAATATCTTCTTGAGCCATAAAATTGTGACAAGAAAAGGATTTTTTTAAGGCTGGCTGTCACTGTATAACTTCAGCATTTATCTGAAGGGTTTTTGTTTAGTTTAGAGACCGTTCTCAACCTCACTTGGTGCTGTAAGGATATCTTAATCATTCAAAATAATATGCAGACTGTTTATCAAGTAAACGTTTGCTATCGAAAATCTACTGTGAAAGTCAGCACTATGCAACTTCTCTTTGCCCTTAGTGACACCTTATATAGCTTACTAGGTATATTTGTTGTTGTACTAGCTGTATCTGAGTTAGTACTGCCAATCCTTGCAGTTGTACTAAATGCTTGTTGAATTGCAGCAGTTGTTGTTCTAGTTGTACTAACTGTAACTGAGTTAGTACTGCCAATCCTTGCAGTTGTACTAAATGCTTGTTGAATTGTACGAGTTGTTGTTCTAGTAGTGATTCTTGTTGTGGTTACGCTTTTAGATATTTTTTTCAAAGAATTTTTTACATTTGTCTCAGTAATGACTATCGCAATTATAAAAATACACAGAGCACAAAGAGCGAAGACGACAGAGCAAATAATCATATGTATTCGTCTTTTTTGGTTTCTATAAATAGAAAATAAACATATTCTTTCCTCAATATTCCTACTTACTGAGGTGCCATTGTGACAGATGGAGCAGCATTCATAATGGATGTGAATATTTTATGAATAAATCTATAATTTTAATGATCACATATGCTTAATAATACATACTTCAATATAGTCAATATCACCGTACTAGTTTCAAGGAGTATGAACTAATTTTAACTGTGAATAACCTAGCAACGAAGAAACAAAGATGTTTAAAGAACAAGCAGACGATCATCTCACCAATGAAATAATTCATGTGAGTATACGTTTTTCTATAAAATTTGTAATCAATATAATAGGCGAATTTTAGTACAATTGCAAGTGCTCATTCTCAAATGGACACTTTATCAATATTTTTTTGAAGAAATTCGTGTGCGATCATGATAGAGAACCATAGGTTCCCAATTGTAATAAGAGAGTCCAGTCTGATAAACTTATCCTAAAAATGTATGGTTTATCAAGAATGTGGGCTTAGATGAACTTATGGATCCATGTAAGAAGATATGTGTGAAGTGAAGTCCGATTGAAAAAGATAGTCATACTGACTCTAACACCGCAATTTCCCATCTACAACGTTACCCATAGAATAATTGCCAAATATAGTTTTGATTCATTATTTTGTCCTGAAAAACAACTAGCTTGAAAAGATAGTTGACTAGCAAATTTTCTTTGTCTATCATGTGTTTCTTGCATTGGAAATATGTTCAAGTAACGTAGAAACTTCCAGTGGTCATTACAGAGTGATTTTTCTTGACAAACACTTGAATAGGAACTTGAGCAAGAATTTTCACTCGTGTCAACATCTGATTCAGGTACTTATATATGTTCAAAGAATTCATGTTATGAGAATGGATGTCATTTCAACCATGTATCACTTGGCAAATACTTGCCTCAACATATATGCTCTTGTAATGAAGTATTTGACTGAGGGACTCGTACAAAAGAATTTATTTTTGAAAAAAGTTATTTTGACGGTTTCGAAAATTTTCTGAACTTTGTAGTAGATTTTGAGCTAGACCTTGTCGAGACTAGAATTATAGATTCAATTATATACACTCATAGGATAAGCCTTGAGTTTCAAAACATGTACTAGACTCTCTGTACAAATCCTCCTAAACGTCAAAGCAAACGTCAATTATTTCAGATTGATCATCGAAAAAACCGTTTTCTCAGATAAATAATTCTTGAACAAAACACTGAAATAATTATCTAGAGCACATGTCTATTGATTAAAATAGCCCAGAATTCAAGCAATGGGCTTCAAGAGTATGCTCTAAGATTGGTCTCGTCCATACCCACTCTCTGTTACATTATGATAGCAACTGGAAAAATATGCTTGTTGCTCTTCTCTCAAACAGATTTTGTTCTTGGTAAAAATACTACTATACTGTGACACACTGAGCTTCTCTCAAATTAGTCTAACTTCGCTAAAAAAGTGTTTACAGATCTATATCTTCTTAATATTATCCATAATTTATGTTTCCAGATTCAGAAGACAGTAATTTGGCAGCAATTTTTACTGCACATATATATATATTGATAGTAATGAATTGGAACTACATTATTTGTATCGATCTGCTAGTCTGATGCCGAAATTTCGGTTACATTAGCATATGACTTTTGATCATGAACGAAAACACCACTCATTTCTATTGTCTGATTCAAAACAGGAAAGAAAAACGGCTGAATTGATGGAATAAGGATGAACATCCTACTCCTGACATCTCTATCAGTCGATATAGCAAGCATTAGAAGCAAAGATTGTATTTTCAGTCGAAACTAACGTCTTTTTATCAGACAACAGACATATTTCTGATAGACCGTAACAATTTCCTAACGACAACAGAAATCTCAAGTGAATATCGCAATGCCTGAATCTTTTATATATATCGCTCAATGGAGCTACAATGGCAATTTTAGATGTTTTTAAAACCTTTTTGATCTAGTTACTAGAAGTAGGAGTTAGATCTAAATAACTTCTCTTTTTGTAGAAAGATTCATGATCTCCAAGGGAGCACGTTCTCGTGATAGCCTCATTCAAATTGACCTTTTGTAATATTTTCAACTTTGTGCCATAGTATTTTCGAAAGTCACATTATTATCTTTTTCAGATAGATAGTTGTTTTTGAGAGACCATGTATGCACTTTAGCTTGGTTCAACACCTAGCTCGGAATTTCTATCTGGGTGGTCCTCGCTATGGGTTCATGAACACAAAGTGCATGAAGATCCCAGGGCAATTTTGGTGCTATGCTATCGGGCACAAGTGAACCTTTCAGATCGAATATTCAATCCAAGCAAAGTAATTTAATTTCTGAGATTGCTGCAGTACAATATGGTAATTTTACGGAAAACTAATTTGCAGGGAGCCATCTCATATTTATGCTTTGTCCGAAGAAGCCAATATTGTAATCAAAATGAGATTCTATTCTCATCTGTTTCTGAAATCAGTGCGCGACAACCATCTTCTTGCGATCAAGAATTTCTAAATTACAAAAGTGGCTGAATTGGGTTTTCTAGCTTCATCCACATAAGTAAGGAATCATTATTTAGACTCAAATATTATGATCTTGTAGAAATCACCTCAAAGAAGAATCGTCCTACTTTTGTAAGTCAAAGTACACTAAAATACTGTAAATTACGTTAAAGAGACTTTACATATTTATCCTACGTAAAAATATATGTTAATAGCAGCAAGTATACAAGATCTATTGTCTTTGTTACTTTTTGTTTCTCTGTATTTCATGAGATAAACAACCTGTTGAAATTCTTCCATTTATATTAAGTAGCATGCAACAAGCAGTTCACTTATGAATACATTTCAACATGTCAATTATTTTAATTGTAAAATAGTAATTTTCCAGCTCCATAGTTATTTGATGTGAAATATTTATTCCATTAAAATTATTTCTTACAGGTTTTTGTATTTTCTTCATCATTGTTCTCTAATGATGGAAAAAACCTTTGAGTGTTCTCGTTATTCTTGCTGATAACTTCATCGTTAACAAATAAATAATCATTTGAATTGTTTCTCTCGTCATCTATCTTTAATTCCGAATTTAAACTTTTTTAAATAACTACTATTTATATTTTTGAATTAAGGAAAATTTTTTTTAATTTGCATTTGACTAGCTAAAAACATATTTACTTAACGACTCTTATTCGAGGATATGATATTCATCTGTTGGTAATATTTTATTTAACGGTTTGTTAAAAACAACTGTCATCTTATAAGAACTAAAAAACAATGTGCCCTATATCTAAAATATAAAAATCATCCATTCTTTCTTGTATTATCAAATTATTATAAGGATTTTAAAAATCATCAAAAGTTCAAGTATGAAAGTATCGAAAAAAAATTCAACGACAGACAGGAAGTCTATAACAAATCTCACCAAACTCAATAACAAAATCATTTGCTGTAACAGACGCTTTGATAATGATATTTTTCTTGTACTCTATGACTTGATCAACAACACTATTTACTTGTAATAATAGATGGTGTTTTAATTCTCAAAATCTCAAAAAAAAAATACCTAACAGGAAGAAAGAAGAAGATTAGTATTACTATTATGTAACTCTATAAAAATTTGTATGTATTCTAGATTAAAACGAACTCCTTTCTAAAATAGTGAAATAGTGTTTTCGCTAATAAGACTCTGTTATTTTGATATGTAATTGTTTATTTTGAAAATATACTATACGAAAACTATAAATAAATCGTCTTCGGTTATCAAAATTAATTTTCACGCTTAAATAGGTATACATAAAAGTTATTCCCGACCAATGACAAAATTTCTATATCATTACTGCAGTTTCGATATGTTGAAAATTTATTCTAAACGAAAACAAAAAGATAGATAATAACCAATAATATTATTGAGAAGTACAGTAAATCGATTTAAAGTAACGACTAAGTTTCATAAAATATAGTAATGTACCTCAAAGGACAGTATAGTAAACAGGTGCGATGTATTTTTTCCGTTGAGCCATCTGCTATCTATCTTTTCTGAACGTTTCAGCTCAATCGACGGTGTCTTTTTCAACATATTGCTTTTCTTGACAATGGCATCTCTCAGAGCTGTTAGTGGAAATTCAATAAAAAAAGTCAAGGATTCAACTTGTGTTTCTGAGTATATCATGGCTTGTTTGTCCGTTTGTTTTTCATGTAATAGATCAATAGAAGCAGTTTGCTACAGGTGAATGTTACAATTAACTCTCTCATATGTGTGGTATTTAACAAAGCACAAAATGCTTAAATCAAAGATCACCTACTTTATTTGAATTGTGCTTCGAATGATCCTATCCAAGTAAAGCAAGTGTTGATAAATGACAATGCGGAAGAAAAAAAATGAAACGCTTTCCACTTGCAGAGCATGCATAAAAAATTTTAGTTCATAGAAATAAAATTTTTTAGAGGCAATGTATGTTTCTATTAAAATTATTAAACTTCTTCAAACTAGTCACCGTTTTACCATGTCTTTTTCTTGTTGCTTTTACCGAAAGAAATTTAATATCTTAATTGTTGTTTACATATTTTCTTAACAGTTTGTCATTTTTTATTATTCTATTTTCTAAGCATTTTATCTTCAGTTTTCCACATGGTTTATTATAATAGTGGAAGATTCATACCTTATACTAAACTCTTCACCGTATGTTATAGTAGAATATATTTCCCAACTTCCTCCATGGAGAAAAATTTTTTCTTCCAGAAGTTATCGCATTTCCGAGTTGTACTTTAAACGCTATGAAAGCATAAGAAAGTTATTGTAAGTCATTAATGTCCGTTTCAGATTTATATGGTTGTGGACATTTTTTTGAATAACTTTTGAAAAAAGAGAGAGAGAGAAAAGCAACTCGAATTTTTTGTAGTATCTACAGTCGATACTGTTATCTTTTTATAAAACTAATAAATAATTCCAGTTGCTTTCTTCTTGAGTATCTCATGAGTTTTACAGATCAGGTTAATTTGCTTTGAAAACAGTATACTTTGCCGACTATAATATATAATGGACACATAGTCTGAATTCTCCTCTATCAATTGATGCAAGATCAATATCGATAACTGTTTGTGTTCAAAAGTTATAAAAAATTTACTAAAGGTGAGTGGTGTGAGTGTGACTGTTGGTATTCCCTGCAACCACCATCACACCCATACCCAGTGAGATGCTGTATCCTGTATCATATAGAACCAGCTTCGACCAATATGAAAACATGCCATACGAATGGATTTATGGTTTACGTGTGATGAAAGCAACCAGTTACATGAGTTATATCAAACAATATAAGACAAAATTTTAAAAGACCGATATTTATATTGAACAGATCGAAGAAGAAATAAATGATTATGACAATAATAGCTCTAGTTTTCTATAGTACGGATGATACTGATTGATTAACGACTATTATTTAACTAAACATCTTTAAATTCTGTTCGCTTTACCAATTTAGATTTCAAGATTTGTGCGATGAAAATGTTAAAAGAATGAAGTTTGACGAGAACTTCCTGAAGATATTGAATCATTCTCATCAAAATGAATTTTGTGTATGGCTTCTTATGACATTATTTGTAGAAAAATTTCCATAGGTTATCGAATTGTCTCATGAAAGTCAAAGATGACTAACAATTTAGAGAACGGAAAAATTGTTACTTATGCAGATTTTGAGAAAAAAGCTACTAAGCGACCTTCAGTAAGCTTTTTATATCTTTTGAACACACACAGTTATCGATAGAGGAGAAGTCAGACTATCTGTTCCTTGTATCGTATTAGGAAAATTGTACTGTTTTCAAAGCAAACTAAGCTCATCTACGAAACTTATGACTGATTCGAGAAAAACGACAGAAATTTTTCATCATTTTTGTGTAAAGATAGGAGCGTCAACTCTAGATACTACGAAAAATTTGAGTTACTTCTCTTTTTTTGTTTTAAAGCTATTCAAAAGATGCCCACGAGTACTTGACTCGAAAATAGGCATGAGAAACAAAACAAAATAGATACGTCACAATTGACAAAGGATTTTCAGATGAAATTGGAATGCCTGAAATAATTAAAAAAATTAAAAAGAATTTTTTTTTTTATTTATATGAATAAAGAATAAAGCCATTGCACCGTTTGTTATAAAACTAAAAATTCCTATAAATCGAGTTCCACACAATCAATCTTAGTAAACTTCTTTTTTATTTGACTGGTCTGAACATGGTCATTTACTTCTGAAAAAAATACCATTTTCATCTACTTTAGTTTTCGAAAAATCGTAGCGATAAGTCAACTATATAGCTTTTGGCAGCATCTGTCGGCAGCCAACGAATATATTTGTAATACCATAATAGTTTTTTTTTAAATTAGTTTGTCAAATAGGGATGTAGAATTGATTTTCAAGTTGAATATGCATAGCGACTTTTTCAATTTTATTATTACCATAACTCAGTGAGCACATAATAGACTAAAATTCTTAAAAAAGACATGTGGAGATCTTTCTCAGTTTACTAACAAAATGTGGAGCGAAATTTTTTTCAAGTATTCACTCACTAAGGCTGATCGATATATGAGAATAGCATACAGGAATCGTCTCTGACATAGCGAATCATTGGAAAAATATTCTATCCATACATAATCGTCATGGCACTATCTGATTATTGAAAAGTCAAGTCACATAAAGCTTTGTAAAAGAAAAAAAATATTCAACGAGAATAATAATGCGTCATATAACATCGCTTATAGTATTTAAACAATAAACTTAGCTTTCAATTTGATTAGTAATTACAACAGTTTATTAGCTACAATTTGATGTAATCCTTATAAAACAAACATGTGGTGCTATGCATTATTGCTTTATACAAAGTTACTACATATATTTGCTCGTCTACAAATAATCATCATAAAAAACTTTTGCTTTAAATTTCATCAATCATTTAATATCAGCTATATCCCCATAATTAGAAAATTTATGATGACAATTTATACTTAATATAGAAAAATAAACAAAGTATTGCACCAGCAATGTTGTTAAAGTTACACTTGAACGATTGCAATTCTCCTATCAAAATATTACTGTAAACAAAGAACGTAGAAGATAGCTTTTTCTTAACACATATATTTACTATGTTTATCATCTCATCTAACGACATTAGTTGAGAATGGCATTCATTCTCTTTAGCGAATGACTGCCAAGATAGACACTAAGTTAGACATATACATTGGATATACTTATTTGTGATAAAAAAGAAACAATTCTTTCATATTGGTTTCTCTTCAATTTTAACAGTTTTTTTTATCTAAATTTTAATTATTCATTCAAATCTTACAATAGTGAACACCCATATGTTTCATAGCAGTACTATCCTTGAAAATGAAAATGTCTGACTCCCTCGTTTTTCTGACACTAAACGAGAGTCGATAAGACATTAATATGAATGATACTCACCAAGACCCCCTATAGTATATAATATTTTTAAGCATCTTCTCAGATAATACATTCAAATATGTTCCTTCATGAGTCTAACTTGTTATGCTATTCATTTTTTGAAAAACTTTACAGTAGTTAATATGTAAAATATCGATATTTGAGTAGTTTTTTAGTTTATTCACTTGTTATACATTATGACATTCATACCCTTCACATTCATTATATTTCATCAAAGTCAATCGCTCTGCATTTATTATACTTTGCCCTATCTATGTGCTTTGCCAGCATAAAACATAAAAAATAAATAAATATGATTATACAAAAATAAGGCTGCAATTAAAACATGTGCGATACATTTTACAAGGTTGTATATATATATTGATGTAATTGTGTTCTTTCTCTTGTTTCTGTTTAAACCATTCTGTTCGATATTACTTGCGAAGGTAAGCAAATGATCACATTACATTGTTTATGTTTTGAATGTACATCATTATTTCTTAACTAGACAACAAAGAAGCAAACAAAAATGGACGATGATGAATTCGATCAAGTACCTCAAATTCTATTCGAAAATGTTACATCCCTCAGTAAAATAGGCACTCCTGGAACTCTTATTCCGATGACGCAGGATACACGTGCTGTACTGTGTGGTGATGATTCTAATAATGTCCTCGTTGTTGCTACTCGATTCCGTAATGGTCGATGTTTAGTATTTGCACACAATGGTTATCCTGCTATTTTTCTTAATAATGACACAAAAAATCAGCATTTTGTCGACAATTGTCGTCGATGGTTATCTCAAGGAAAAGATGCACAATTCGAATCAATCGATTCGATAGAATCGATGGACAGTGTCAAAGAAAAAGGAACAATTCTTGTTTGGAATGGACATAATAATAAAAGCGATCCGTTCATGGACGATTTGGTAAATAGTACCATAGTTTTCTTTTTGTCATGAAGACTATTTTGAATATTTTCGTATCATTAGCGTGGATTTTTACAAGAAGGTGGAGCTCTGGTTTGTGCAGCAACTGCCTGGGGTTGGCTACAGAGATATAAGGGCAAAGTTCTTTCAGATTTCCCATTTGCTTGTTTTTGTGATTCTCTTGGTGTCAAACTGACCGATAATTGTGGTCGTTCTCCCGATCCAATTCCGTTTCGGCCTGAAATGATCAAATTCAAAAATGTTTGTAATGCTGCTCAGGTATTGCCCAAGTGAGCAAAAAATGACGAAAGACGGCGTCCATAACTAGTCCAAAATGTCCGCAACGCTCGTCAAGTCTAGTCTGAAACGTCTTGCACATCCGTCATGACTAGTCACCTATTGGAGAAATGTTCTTCAAATACGTCTGGACTAGTCCAGAAAGTCCTTGGACCTAGTCATGTCTAGTCCATTTTGTCTTTTGAACCCGTCCAGACTAGTCCGAAGACTAAAAAAAGAAGATGAAAGACAGATTCGAACACCCAACCCGACAGTATTCAAAACAGGACAGGCATCCTGACGGTAGACTAGGACATTGAGATGGACTGACGTCAATTTATATAGTCTAAGATACAAAATTGACTCCCATCCACCCACTAGACAATCAGAAACCAGTCGATGTCACACGACTTTGACTAGTCTGAAACGTCTTTCATAGAGTCAAGACTAGTCCGAAGCGTTGTCTGCACTCATCATGACTAGTCCATTTTCAAAGAGTATGTCACCTGTTCTAGTCAGACTAGTCTGAAAACACTAAAGAATTCACCTTCGTTGAACTAAATATATCTTGTCAATTCGTTTAAACTGATCAATAATGGATAGTACAAGAGATAGAATGCAAGCAGAAAACTTTTCAATATCTATATGATTTGTTAAAAATAATCAATGGAAAATATTTAATGCATCGAGACCATGAACTAGATGATAGAATAACAATCGTTTTATTATCTCTCTTGTACTCAAATCTTTCTGAATTGATGATCTAGATTGATCCGTTATATCATGATTACGGTAATTAATAATATGCATTTTTCATATTAAAACTAGATCGATCGTCAAGATACTATGAATATTTTTCAAGGTAGAACAACAATCATAGAGTCTGTTATAATTAACAATGAAGTTAGAGATAGATAATATACTTTGTACATTCCTGTCTTCATATAGCTTATTATATTTTGTATTTTAATATATTGAAAATGTAAGAGTATATCGGAACCAACAAAAAAGATAGGAGTACGTACAATGAACAATATTTACTCGTAGCGAGGAATGTTAATTTATATTTTTTAAAATTATTAGATGTACTATATTTAAAAAAAACTGAAGAATAATTTTAATTTGTTTATAGCATTATTTTATGTTATTTTATTTTAAATATGAATATTCTAATATTTTTAAATTAAAGAATATATTTAAATTAAACAAAGTTAATTTAATTGCTAGTTGAGATAGGATCATTTTAATATAAAACCAAACCATCATATGGAAAAATAGTTTCTTTTCAGTATAAATAGCTTTTTTATTTTTACATTTAAAATTTATTTTTTTTAAATACAACTAATTGTTCCTAGATAATGATAATCAAAAGATATTTTTTCAAAAAATAGACAAATCTTTTTGAATTTATTTTTTTAATGTTGTCCAAATAATGTCGTATTCAGTAAAAAATAATTTTTATTTAAATGTGAACATAAAAAACTTTGAACTGTATTAAAGAGCATCTTAGAATGATTATGACCATGTAGAAGCTAATTTATTGATCATATGGCTCAATGGTTTAAGCGATGGGTAAGTAATACATTGTATGCATGTTCGAACCTAATCTTCATTCTTACATATTTCTGTTTAGACTAGTCTGGACTCGTCCATTACACACAAGACTGCAACTTGTCCTATGCACCGTCCCTGACGTCTTTACTTTTTCAGTTTTAAACTCATTTTGGACGGGCGTCGCTGTCGTCCGTCCTGACTAGTCTTTGTCTCAAAAAGTCCTCGTCCAGGACTAGTGCGCACAATAGATAATAATGTTTCGTATAAACCGACTTCAGACAAGTCCTAGACTAGGCCTTCTCAAAAAAAAGACTAGACTAGACACGTATAATGTCGCCCGTCAATCAGGTAATTTAGACGGGGGTTCATGACGGCCAAAAATTCCGGACTAGTCATGTCATAGTCGATTTTGAGACAAAGACCGGGCATGACGGGTCGACATGACTAGAAAAAAGACGAGTCTGTTAGGCCGTCTCTTGCTCACTTGGGTGACCAGCGAACCAAATAATGTCGAATATATGGCTATCGTCGGATCGACAATCAAGGAACTAAACGATACATTGCCTGATTCACTAATTGAAACTGTACAAAATATGATTCTAAATGCTGAAAGTGATGTTATTCCAACGAAAACATCACCAATTAAAGATCAGTCATGTCGACAGCGATCAGTCGGTCTGTGTGATATGATGTGTGGATTATGTAATACTAAAGCTCCTGGTAAGTAAGGTCACGTTTAACGATCAATATTAAGTTATATGTCAATCTTAGGTATAAACGAATTTCCTGGTGATTTTGATGATACACCGTCTATGGAAACAGATGTCACGGTTAATATTCAGTCGAAGAACAGCGAATGGTATTGCACAGGTATGTTTGAACTTGTTCAAACCATGAAAAAGTTCTTCTTTGCCCATAGATCTTGAAACGATACTAAGTTCGTTATCTTTCTTTTAGGATACTACGTAGCTGCGGGTACTACCATGCAAATCGATGTATCAGAACAAGTTGGTGCAACTGGATGGTCAGCCAGAATCGGTTGTCACAGTGATGATCTCGGAGTATGTTTTCATACAAAATAGTTCTTCATATCAATATATACACACAAGTTTATTAGAAATGCGATCAATTACGTCGATGGCACTGCATTTCTTCACGCAAACCGCTGTCTGGTACTACTATCAAAATGAGTTCAGCTTTTGGTGGTCTTCTCTTTCTTGAGAGTCCTACTGGTGAATCGAATTCCATTAGTGTTAATCTACAGAATGTTGTTCTAACACCTATCTATGATCTCATGGATTCTAATCGAGAGGAACACTGGGAAGATCTACGTGTTCGTGCACAGGGCTTATGGGCAGATATTGCTGGTCAATATATTGTGTTCAATCTTCCTTCGAAAATTGTACGCGATTTGAATAGTGATCAATTAGATCGAGCTCTTCGTTTCTGGGATACTGTAGTACTCACTCATCATGAATTGCGAGGTACTACACCAGTACGTCGAGAACGTATCGTATGTGATGAACAACCATCAGCTGGCTACATGCGTAAGAATAGTTTGATTCAGATATAAGTTTCCTGATTATCAAAAAGTATTAATTCATTTTAGATGCTGGTTATCCAGTTGTCACTCATTTAGATGTAACTAATCCAGAAGCGGAACATTTCTTAATGAATAGTGATAATCTAGAAAAGAATGGCTCTTGGGGTCTTTTTCATGAAATCGGTCATAACATGCAGCGTGACTGGTGGAGTAAGTGTTGCATGCATATATTTAGATCTTTTGAAAAAAAAAAGATTTTGTTTAGCTTTTAGTTTTGCACGTGAAATAACCACGAATATCTTCACTCTACATGCCATGGATGCTATTTGTCATCTTGAACCATGGATTCACTCTTGGCTCAAGGATCAAATAGAGAAGACAAAAGAGAGTATAAAGAAAGGAACGCCTTTCAATGAATGGAAAACAAATGCTGGTTTTGGCTTGTTTATCTATGCACAACTAGCACGAGAGTTTGGTTGGGACAGCTACAAGGCCGTCTTTCGTCAATATGAGCAAACTAAACCGACTTTGAATAATGATCAAGAGAAAATAGATCACTGGATCACAACCTTCTCACGTCAAGTAGAACATAATTTGGTTCCACTATTCAAATTCTGGGGTTTTCCAATTTCGCAATCAACTATTGCCGGCCTTGGCGACCTGCCAGTTCGTGAAATGTCTGATGAATTAATTGAAATAGCACCAGAACGCTATCAAGTCTAAGGCATCTTCTGTTGGACACGATTAACTTCTTTTAGTAGATGATCAGTTGAACTGATGTATTACACTTCTTATTGGCTTGTATTTATTTGAGCAATAAAAAATATAGAATGAGCAATAATAAAAACATGATTTAGCAATAATTTTTGAGCAATAAAAAATGTTTATTTGAGCAATATTATAATATAAAATGAGCAATATTATGATATTAAATGAGCAATATTTTGACATTAAATGAGCAATAAATAATTTATTATATAACAATATTAATTTCATATTTGAGCAACAAAAAAAGATAGAAGTGAATTATTTTTATTTATAATTTACAAGAAACAAAAAAGAAAAATGGGTGTGGGTGTGGGAGGGTCTGGGTGTGGGGTAGACATCGGCGTGATCAACATTTTTTGGTCACGGTCACGATCAGTTTGGTCACGGTTACGGTCACGGTCACGACCGTTGCCATCGTGACCGTGACCGTGAGTCACGGTAGCCATGCCAGTCTCTATACGAACGACTATTTTCTTTTTTCTCAAAACAGCATACCCTTCTCTTCCGATAGGAGGTCCCTATATTAGAAGGCTTTCCATAATAGAAGACCCCCTTGGAGAAATACGTGCGAGACTTAGTATAAGACTTTATTCAATTATCAAATTTTTCGAAAAATGACAACTTCAACCACTGGATTTACATCATAATATGCTTAGTTTTCAGAGTTTTCAGCTACAAAATTTAACTAAGTGTTTTCAACCTTTTATCTAGGCTTTTAAAATCCGAAAAATTCCTTCTCAAAGCATCAAAATCGCTTTGGCTTTCTGAACAATTTTTTTAGTTGCAATCTGTAGAAAGAAAAGAGACATTACCCAAGACCTTCTGGAAAACTTTTGGGATTAGACACAATAGAAAACCTCGGATCTTGGGTGTGGGTGGGTGTGGGTGTGGGTGTGGGTTCATTGTAGTTTAACACCCACACCCACACCCAAGAATCAGAAAATAGTGTGCTATGAGTTGTGCTTGAGTGATGTATAAAAGTTATATATAAATTTCATGAGGATAAGAAAACGTTTATTGTTGTAAAAAAACGAGTTATTATTGCCCTTTTATATACATTTTACGCTTCATTTTAATTAATTATTGCTCATTTCATGGAATTATTGCTCATTCCATCTAATTATTGCTCATTCAATATATATATTGCTTATTCAATATATATATTGCTCATTCTATATATATATTGCTCATTCTATATATATATTGCTCATTCTATATATTTATCGCTAAATTTGATTATTGCTCATTCTGTATTTTTTATTGCTCAATTAAATATAAGTCGTTTTTGTTTGTTGTTGAGCTACAGTCTAATTAATGTAAACAGGTTATTATTCAAACAGAAAAAGAGCCGAAATTATAAAGACTAGAATTGTTTTTATACAGACAATATATTACAAATATAATATGAGAAACCAATTTTTATTTCTATCATCTATTCATTATAAATGTATTGTATAATTTCTTTAGAGATCATAAGAAATATAACTCAGCATATATATTTTTAACAATATACATTATTGAGTATACTTGTTTTATCTATAGTTTTATGTTTATTTATTAAGTCATAAGAAGAAAAAAAAACACTTTACTTTAATGACAATAGACAGTCTCTGACATATTTCTTGAGAATCTCTAAATAAGTTTGAAGCCTTATAATATCAATATGGTTAGAAAACAACAAGATTTTAATATATTACACAAAACATAAAAGTACAAAAGCCATTTAAGTATATTGATGAATCAACATTTATTCGACTATACAATTGAATGATGATTAAACTATTTTTGTAAAGTTAAAAGCCATACAATGAACTAAAGAAAAAACTTTGATGAAATACTAGAAGTTTTTTTGGCTGAGAAACGAAGAAGAAAAAAATTCGCTCAAGATCTAGTATATTTATTCATTGACGTCATTTAAGGAATGTAATAAATCAACTTTTGTAGATTCCAAATCGCCCACGAAACTTCTCCAGCGCCGAAACAATGATTCTGTACCTTATCACCGAAACGAACATTATTCTTTTTAATCATCTTCGTTTCGGCGATCATTTCGTTTGGTTCATTCTTTCTGAATATTCTTCATATATGTATACTACAGGTATTATCTAAGAATTTCATTGCACAACATTCTAATTTATTATGTAAGTCTACTGGAAAGCTCTTTTGCAGCGATTATCATTAAATGAAATTCGATTGAAAATAATATTCAATCATTTCATAATTCTTTTCTATAACCATTGATATTAAGGTTATATATATTTGAGTTTTGATTGTAAATTTTTGATAATAAATTATATTTATTAAGTGAACTCTTTCTAATATTTGTACTTTTTTTTTTTGTTTTTCTTAAAATCAAGATGACTAATAAATAATTAATTATATATTCCATTATTATAAATGCATTTCTCAGAGCCAAAAAAAAAATGTCAATTTATAATATTATAAATATTCGAAATATTTCATCAGATCTATTCTCGTACACATAAATAGATAATTTCGTGAATAATAAATATGACTGTTCAAGATTGTCCAAGTTTTCTAATAGATATTATTCATGACAAGCAAATAGAGAAGAGTTAATAGATGAACACATCTTCTTTTTAAGCATGACACACGCATATTAATCAAAAAATCGCAAGTGCTCTCTCTCACTCTAATAGGATTAATTTTCAATTTAACTTAAGTATATGAGAAAAAAGTAATACATTGTCAATGAATTATCATTTAGATAACATTAATTTTATAAAACATCTTTGACAGACAAACACAAGATTCCTTTTTTTTTTCTTCCTCTTATGTTGTTCCACTTTCATTTCTACATCATGCCATAGGTAATAGAGTCAACTACATATATATATATTGTACTAAGATGTTATGTTAATTTATTTTGTTATCTATTTGAAACTGGTACATTATGATGATATTCTAAGAATATAATAATACTATAGCGAATAAGTAATGATTTTTGATTGGAAACGTTTCTTTTTTTGAAAGTTGGATATATCGTTCTTGTAAGTAATTAGAAAGGTTCATAAATAATCGTTCGTCCTGTTAATAATTGTTGATAAAGTTGTAAGTTTTGAGCTTTTCATACACGTAAGACCTACAATATTGTTATGATATATAATTTAAAGTGAATATTCGTTTCAGAACTGCAGTTTTATTAATGATTGATTCACTTATGAATCTAATTGACTACTTAAAAGAATTATATATTGAACTTTTGAGAAAAAAAAAAGATACATTAGATATACTATCAGTCGAAAGCTGAAAAATAGTAAAACAATATTTATTTATTCGTTATATTATTCATTTTGTTCTTATACTATGATTAAAATGCACTAGTTTCAGATAAATAAATAAATAAAAAACCAACATATAGATGTGTAATTAATTCTATTATCTATATCATAATGCTGAATAACACGCGAAGATAAAAAGAAAAAAAAATACTTACAGCATACCAAAAGTAGTAGCAGTGGCAATTCGATACTGTATAATAAGATTAAAATAATTTTCTATCAATATGGATAGATAGTAAAAACAATGTTTTACATTTTTGTTATGTTTTATCAGACTTTAAATGATATAATATCGATAAAGACCTGTTTGTTATGATACGTGACGGTTAAATAGAACATACTCTCGTTCGTTTTTGCACTGAATTTTCAATTATCAAGTATACATTAAAGCCGTTGATCAAAGATCTACAGCACTACAATAATATTAACACGTTGATATTTTATCATTTATCAGTTATAGGTATTCTAATTGATACTCGAAGTCGATTGTGTAGTAAATGCTGTGAAATAATCACTTTTTTTTTTGCTTTTTTAAACATCATCATTCATTTGACCGTTACGTATCATAACAGATAGATCTTTGTTGATATTTTATTAGTTGAAATATTACAAAAATGTAGAACATTGTTTTTACTAACTGTTCGTATTAATAGAAAATTAGTTTAATTTTATTATATAGTATTGAAGTATCACTATCGCAACTGTTTTTATATGTCCTAAGTAACTAAAAAAAGAACTTTATTTTTGTGTTTGAGAAATTCATTTTTACATTTTAAAAAGAAAAAAAAAAGTTATAATTTTATTATTTATTTCATTCTGTTATGTTAAAATTCATCTCATTTTATTCTTTTTATAAGAAAAAAAAACATGAAAAATTTATTTATCATGTCTATTGATATAACTGGAGTTTTTTTTTTTGCTCTAAAGAAAGTTCGATAGTACAATAGCTAAATATAAGAATTATAAATTTTTCATGTTTTAGTAGGATTAAATGGATTTATCTATTATATTAATGAATCAGAATAAACTATAATAGAAGTAGATTATAGAATATACACGTATATATATATATGAAATACAATAAATAGAATACAAGTATAGTTTCTCGAGATATAATAATTAGAATTTTCATAAAAAGAATTATAAAAGATTTTTGTAAATTTCTTTACTTTTAATATTCATTTTGTAAAAATACAATAAATAATTAAAATATATCAAAATAATTATTATCTAAGACGACAGTAATCTTCGAGATTGTCTCAGAAAATTTTAATGTTTTATTGGTTTAGGAGGAAAAAAAAAAGCGTTTGACTCATCCTTTCCTATCAGGAAATTTCGATGAATATTACTATCTATTAAATTTAGTGACAAGAAGATGAAGTGAATGTCAAAATATCTGTCATTTGTTTTCCTTTCATACACTATGATTAAGAAATGCTTTCTTATCACGATCCAGAATAATTCATAAAAAAAAAATTGTTTTTCTTAAAAGAATTCATATTAAATGATTTAATGAAATCATTTAATTCGATTTATTTTTATTTAAAGAATATAAATAAAAATTTGAACTAATGACATATGAACAATCATTATTTAAACTACCAGAATTTGTTCAAATTATTGCTGATCCAATAAAAAGACAAGCAAGATATACAGCTAAAATAAGTATTTGTTTAGTTTGTGGTGATAAAGCACGAATTATTAATTATGGTGCACTTTCTTGTGCATCATGTAAAACATTTTTTCGTCGTCATGGTTTTCGTATTGAAGTTAGTATCGATTTATTTATTTTATTTCAATTTTTAGTTTTTTAATAGGAAGTGGAACCATGTCGATTTAATGGAAATTGTGAAATAACAATACAATCTCGAAGAATTTGTTCTGCTTGTCGACTTGCTAAATGTCTTACAATTGGTATGAGTCGTGATCTTATTCGTAAAGAAGATTTAAGTGAAAGACATTTAATTTCAACAATTAAAGTTAAAAATCAACAAAACATCATACAACAAACAAGAACAGTAAGACTATATAGTCACATTGAAAATCTTATTACTCATACTTAAAAAGAAAACAAATATGAGTATTACTATCTTGAACAAATTGTTCAAAAGCAAACATGAAATATCACAATCATGTTGTTCGATAACATAGCACAAAGATTATTAGTTCGAACGATTAAGAGAAAGATTTTCCGTTCTAATCTGCAATTATTAATAGTAATAGAAAAGATATCGAATTGATGAATTTGATGTTGAAAAGTACAATTCAAAAAATGAATTGAATTGTTCATCTCTATCGAAAATTATACAAAAACAACGACATACAAGATCGTATGTGATGTTTACTATCATTGTCATATAGATCTTTTCTTTTTGTCTTCGAATAAAAATAAAATTCAACTCGATATAATGTTCTAATAGTTTCATATTAGTTTCGACAATTGTTCCAAAGATTTTTACATTGTACAAATCATATAGAATAAAAATTCAAACATTATTTTCTATTTATATTTTAAGCTTTCATTTCCGTTGCATACATTGGATTTATTAAATATAGATCGATCAAATCTAACTACAACAGATTGGACATTATTTTCTAATATAATACATGCATATGATATATTTAGTCCAGTTAAATCTATATATAATGAAATAGCATGTCAATCAAAATTACCACTTAAAATACGTATAAAATTTGCACAAAAATTAATACCAAATTTACTTATATCATTTTATACATCATTACAATCTTATATAAGATGTATAAATGAATTTCAAATGTTTACTATTGCTGAACAAAAATGTATTTATCAACGTAATTTTCATAGTACATCAAGTTTAATGGGTCAACTTATATTACGTGAATCAGGTATTATTGAAAATGAAACATATTTATCAGCTTTTGCTTCTTTATATAATATTGAAACACTTATACAAGCAGCATCTATTATGACACGTCTTGATTATGATTCAACACTTGTTAAAATTTTTCTTGTTATTATTTCATTTTCTTCGAATTGTTTTATGATTGATATTTCAACAAATATTTATGGAGATTATATATTAAGAAAAACTAAACAATTATTCTTCTATCAAAATCAATATGTTGAACTTCTTTGGAAATATATGATATTTCGTTATGGTTATAAAGAAGCTACTTTTCGTTTTGCTGGACTTATTAAACAAATAATTGATCTAATACCATTAGTAGTTGATGCTTATGTACAAAATCAGGCACATCATCAAACTATAATAACTGAAATTAGTGAAAAAAACTGAATATCAATAGTAAAGACAATGTCTATAAAAAAAGCGATGTTTAAAAATATTTATTCGGTTGATCACTGATTTAAAAACTATGATAAAAAAAAAAAAAAGAAATTATCTATTATTTTGCTTTTGATCTCATATGTCTTAATTTGCAAATAAAATTTTCACCAAAATATATTACAATAAATTCCAACTAACATATCTTGTAACTTGTTATGAAGAAGAGTTTGCTTTAAAAAAAAATCCGGATAATGAAAACAATTATTTATGATGAGTATCATAGATTTTTCAAAAAGATACAATCTAATGTGTATGTTATTACAGTTTTTATGGGATAAAAATGTGATCAATAATGCCATTGATGTTACTAATTGAAATTCTTGTAAAATTGAAACATCGTCGAATGGATTTATTTCAAGATATGTCTGTTTTTCAGGTTTTTTTAAACTGACAAGCCTTGAAAGGCTATGCTCAACAACATTTCTGAGTTTCTCAAACCCTAAAAAATCACTTCCTAAATATTTAAAATCGTTTTGATTTCTGCGAATGTCTTTTTCCATTGAAATTATGAAAATAAATCAGGCGCAGTAGAAGACTACACCTATCTGTAGGTTTTGTACCATTGAACATAATAGAAGATCCAGAACTTTCTATTGTGGCAAGAGTTTAAACTTATACGCTGATTTATTCAACAGAAAAAAAATTTTCATCATCATTATTCTATCAAATTTTAGTTTGCATATAAACTTATCACTTCTCTTTAGCAGTTTGAATAAGAAATACAATAGATTTCATTATCAAGGTTCTGTCTGTTATAGTTTATGAAGAGAGTAATAACAAAAAAAAAAAAACTTCAACCTTATGCTTGTATAATTCTCTGAGTTAATATTTCATAAATAAATAGTATACGATCAAATCTAAATATTTGATATTCTTCATTGATTTTGAAATACTATTTAAATCATCTGCTCGTATTTGTAAATTTGAGATATATTATTCGAGTATCTCACAATTTCTTTCATCATATTTTCATAATTCTATTAAAACAACATTACAACTATATGAAAATAAACAAGAAATCATTGTTCAATTTTATACATGAATATTTATTTAAAATGTACAATCGTGCTATGAATGACAAAAAAAAAATATAATCCTAAATTGATAACTTTTTCTTTCAATCGAACGTCTCTTCAATCATGATAGTCAATGCTTTTAGTAATTTTGAATTGAGAAAAGTTTGGTTTTATGATTGATGGTTAGAACTAAGTCAATGCACTCAAATCGTACACATTCTTTGCTTTTGAAGTACACACACTGCCAAAGTATTAGAAAAGAGATCTGTTTTTTTTGTCTCTCTTTACCGTTATAGATAAACATCACAGATATAAAAGTATTATCTACATTACAAACATATTGAACTTCGATTTGTCTTGCCTATATCTATCAAATACAATATCTAATAATCACTGATCAATGTTTAACTACAGTTATGTCTTAAGATTTTTTTTTTATAAATATTTCGAAATATCTCTATTGCAAGAATGTTCTAGATAAGACACCTATAAAAATTTAAAAAAAAAAACTTTCTAATCATTATATTCAACAAGATGATGTCTCATAGTCAATTTGATAATGAAATAAACACAAAAAAAAAATGTTCAATTATCGATACTTCTTGCTTTAATGTTATATTCACTATGGATAAAGTCAAAATTACTTTTCTCTATTCGTAAAAGTAATCATTTGCTACCGTTTTTTTAATCCTTTAACAACTGGTGGTATAAATATGTACTACTTTTGCTTTTCGATTACAGAACTATAATGAACTAGAGTCAACGACTCTGGTAGAGGGAACGATAATACTGCAGTGGCCTTGTTGCTAGTTTTTTTTTAATAGCGTATGATTGTTGTGCCATTGGTTTGATAGAAAACTACGGTATGGACATGGATATAGATATGAATCCTTGATTCACATCCTCGCGCATAATAATCTAGATCGTAGTCTACTTGACTGTATCATCGGCATCGATAGAACTTAACCATCTAAAATTCGACTGTTAAAGGAGTTAATATTGTTTCTCTTTAAGAGATTCATTTTAAAAAATTCATATAAGTTGAATATCTTTCACAGTTTTTATTTTATTCGACTATTTTCGTTTGAAATGAGTGACATATACGTATATATATATATATATTAACAAAAATAGAACTTTCACACATTTGACATATTGTAACAAAATGATAACTATTTTAATAACAATAGTAAAAAAAAAAAAGAACTACATATTAATTATGAGTTTTTACCCCATAATGGTATAATTGCTTTTTCATCAACAATTGAAGATGTTTCATTTTGTTTAATAATATTATCAATAAAATTTTGATGAATTTCATTAGTTTTATACATATCAATGGAAAGTGTAAGTATTTCAAGAAGATGTTTGATAAGTTTAGAAAATGTTTGTACTGCATGATCATGACCATATGTATGCATTAAATATTTCCAAATAAGTTCAACATAAGCATTTTGACTTCCTAATAAACGAAATGTACCTAATAATAAACTATCTCTAGTAATATTTCCATCATCATGTATCATATAACAATTGGAAGAAAAAGCAAGAGCAACAAGTGTTATTTTGAAAAGTATTGGATCTAAACTAAGTTGTTGACAAATTAATCTAGTTTGTCGTGTTACTTCTGTGCCATATAATGGTAAAATTACTAATTCATTTTCAGGTTTATCAAATATACCTGATTCACGCATTAAATACATTCCACCAACACATAGAAGACCAAGCATATTACGTTGAAATAATGAACGTTGTTCATCTGATGTAAGTACTTTAAAATCAGGTGTTGAACTTATAAATAATTGTAAAGAATTATAAAATGATGACATTAAATTAAGTGATTGAGATACATCATATTGAATATTTGATGCTGTTGTAGTTAAATTTTCAATTGAACGTCGTACTGCTGAAACAGGACTAAATACATCAAATGCATGTACAATATTAGATATTATAGACCGATCTGAAGCACTAAGATCTACATGTCCATCAGGTGGTCGATCCAATGCAGATTGTTGTGGTATAGTCTAAATGAAATGAAATGAAATTATTTTAAGAAATTTTGTCAAGAATAAAATATAAATCAACTAAAATATAATTCATTTTGAAAATAATATGTTGAAATATTTGAAAAGTAAACAAATCTTTTGTGAAACAGTCTTTAAAATGAAAAATTATCTATCATAAAATATAATATGAAATATTAGATTATTATTTATTGTAATTGTCGAAACAGTTACATAGACTGTTTAGAAACTATATTATCGAAGAGAAGGATCTTCGAAATTATTGTCTAAGATTATATTGCTAACTCTATATATACATTACTAAATATTAGACATATGATAGTTCCCAATTAGATAAACTAGTTTTTTTTTTATGAGAGCTGCCTGTACTGAACATCTGATTTGATCCTAAGAGTAACGAAGAAAGTTTCTCAAGTAATTGATTGCTTTAGAATCTACACTATGTACATCGTGTAGATTCTAATGAATTTTAAATTTTTTAAAAATGATTCGGACCCTTAGCTTATTGTTGCTGAGATGCTGTATTTTTATGGTGTTTTCGAAGTCATGTCATGGTTTCTTCAGTAACACAAGAAACGCTCATTTTCAAATTTTACCTTGAAAATTTTCACAGAGAATTTG
This sequence comes from Rotaria sp. Silwood1, assembly GCA_905250075.1. Classification (NCBI taxonomy): domain Eukaryota; kingdom Metazoa; phylum Rotifera; class Eurotatoria; order Philodinida; family Philodinidae; genus Rotaria; species Rotaria sp. Silwood1. The sequence goes on from CAJNOP010000464.1 coordinate 41,901, forward strand.
ACAAAAATAATTTATTGTGGAAGTTTCAGATCGTATACAACTAAGCCTGAATCGTCCAGACAGGTTTACAATTGAAGTCATGCCTCAGACTGGGCCGATTGCCCGATATACTCGAGCGAGTATATAGGACACTATCTATATGAAAAAAAAAGGCTAAAAGTTTGACTAGAATCAATTTTTTTGAGAAATTATTGCAAAAAAAATCAATTAACAGTGCCAAATTTCGATACAATTCGATATAAAATTTGATTATGATAGATTTTACTCAGTAAAAGCCGATTAAGATTATATTTTTTTCCAAAGAAATTGAAATAATCCATTTTAATCTGATTATTCGTGTGATTATTTTAACACTGGTTGTGGTCTATTCAGCACAAGGACTAGCACATACTTATATGACAAATCAACCAGACTTATAGTGCAATCAAGAGCAGATCGATAATTTTGTCTCTGTTTTTTTGTTTTCACTATGAATTATCAATATCAAGTCTTTAGAACCATAAAGATTGGACTAGAAATGATTCAAATCATGGATAATCAATTCTTCTCTTACTTTCATTATATTAGAGAATAACGCTAATAGTTAAAAACAGCATTAATCGTTTCCTGATGTAATTGCACCATCTCTGCTTAAAACAATGTATATAACAGTTCCAACTTTATTTTCTTTGTCAGACTTTAGCTTAGTGACAACTCCATGGTTAATAGATATGAGAAATAAAAAAAAAAAAAAACTATGAAAAATGTGAGTTTCATGTTTGAATGACAAGAAAAGCGCTGATCTTCGATATGCATGATTAGAATCAATTATCAATTAATAATAGATTAAAATTGAGCAATGATTAGCATCAGATTATAATCTATCAAGAAGTAATAATAGATTATAGTTGATTCAATGTTAACCATATAAAGAAAAGATGGAAAATTTCTGATTTTAATTCGTTTGTTAATTAAAAAAATCGATTAAAATTAAATTTTTTTCATCATTGTTTTCTTCGACATGGACAGTATATATAAATAGTATAAAAGGCAAGTTGTTATCATATATTTTTTGGTAAGCTCTGCTGCTATGAAAACTTTCAAATTGAAATTTGCAAATCAATGTTTCTGACGAAGACCATAAAATTGATTTATGCAATATCGTCGCCATAACCAGTTAACGACCTGTACTCCTCTCAAAGTATTCATAGTTCATTAGAGTCTGCATAATGCACACTTGTATAGTTTTGCTACATAGTTCGAATCGCTACAGTCAAAAAATTGTAATTGTTAAAATATAATCAGATTTTCAGTAGATCAATTCATATAAAAATAACCGGTGATTAATTAGAGTTTTCTTTTAAGAATTGAATGATTGAAATTAATGCAGCTAATCAATTAAGTAACAATAACATGTTTACTAAATATTTAAACTCTTGTAGTTATTCATAAATGTCCCATTTTATATTCCAGTATGTTATAAGAACATTCTTCGATTTTTACATACCACCACAGGAAGTTCGTCAATTTTTGATTTGGTAGATTTTTGTTTTTCTCTCGTTAAATCTACTTTACGAATTAAATCTGGACACATGCCTACAGCAAGACATTTAGCAAGCCGACATGGTTTGCAAACTTTTCTTGTTAACATATTTACTTCACAATCGCCATCATAACGACATGCCGGAACTTCCTGTAAAATAGAAAATATTATTTTAAATAAAACACAAAAGCAAACAAATATGTATTTAGATATTCAAACTTTGTTAGGATAACCATTTCGACGAAAAAATGTACGACATGATAAACAAGATAAAGCTCCATAATTAATTAGTGTTGCATTGTCTCCACATACTAGACAACCACTAGTTGTTGAAATTGATTTTTTCTTTGCTTCATTTGGATCATCAGATGAACTCATTGATATATTTCACTTGTAGAAATAGTATAAAAAATTTCTTTTTTTTTTTTAAACTTTTTCATGATAATAACACATACTTCTCATGGAAAAATAAACAAAAAAGATTGAGCTACTGATCTTAATGAAATTTAATTAAATGAAATATTTCTATTCTTCCTCAAATATTTCTATTCTTCCTCAAATATAAAAATTTAAGAACCAAATAAGCAGGATGCGTCCTTTTTCGTCCTTATCTTCCTTACATCCTGACACATGAATTAAGGACGAAAAAAGGACGCACCCAATAAGCACTCGTCTACTCATATAGTCAATGGAATATTTTGAAAAATTTGAAAATCAAAAATTCTTTTTTTTTTCCATACAAAAAAAAACAAAAAGTAATACTTTAGTAATTATAAATTATGTATTATTAATATCAAGAATATGGATGAATATTTATTCAAAGTCAATAAATACTTTAAGTACATTATAATAAAAATTAGTTTTACATTTTTATTTAAAGTCTTTAATTAAGAAGTAATCATTAGTCATTATTTTAAAGCATTTTATAAACTGTTTTTTTTTAGATAAATAAAATTACTTACGTTTTTTTATTATTGTTTCTTTTTTTTGGTAATAATAGAGATTACGTGAATATTGCTTGGAAAATTACGATTTTGTGATTGTTCAAGGCTACATATTCGATGAATCAAAGCATATTTACTTTTAATGTTATTATTTATAGTCATTTTGGAAGATAAATAATCGTTTTTTTTTTCTCTCGTCTACATTTTTCTAACTACCATTTCTTTATTTACGGCTCTTGCAATAGAAACTTAGAGAAACATAAAATGTTTTTTTACCCTTTTCAAAGCAAAACGTGCTGAGTGATAACAATCTACTGGAGTGCAAATTTATTGTTGTTGTTTTTTTCTTTAATAAGAAACTAAATATGAGTATAGAATAAATGAATATTATTTGATTTATTTATTTGATTCTACAAATTTCTTTTGAATAAATTAACTAATTAATTTTCTGATAAATATTATTTTTAAAAATATATATTGAAATACAAATACATCAAATATATTGAATACAATCATATTTTTTTTATCGTAGCAGAATATTGATTCTTTAAATCTATAAAGCAAAAAAAAATATTATTCGATAGCTTTCAGAAAGAAAAAAACACAAGTTATTTGTCTTCCTATAATTTATTTGTACTGAAAGGACACTATATTCTAATGTTTGAAACTAAACTAAATAGAAAATGCTTTCTCATCAAAAAAAAATTGATAGATTTGATCTTGTAATTTACTGAAACATAAGTTGAAAGATGCGTAAAAATATTATACAAAAAATATTAAAACATTTTATAAACAAGCCTCAGCTAACACGTGCTTGCCCTCGTGCCCTCGAAATACAGATTTGTGTTGTTCTGACATTTATAATATAACGACGAAATTTATTATACGATGCAATGATGTATCGTTTTTTTTTAGAAATTTTTCTTAAAAGTTGATTTTAATATTGAAACAATGCTTTCGAATTAATTAAATGTTGATTGTGATGAGTCCATAAAATTATGTTATTGAACTATATTATCATCTAAAATATTTAGCGATTAATTTTATACTAATTTAAAAAAAAACACACGATTAAGTACACCTATATTCTAATTATATAATGATTTTAGATAAAAATAAATAAATAAAGTTTATCGACATAAATATGATAATAAAATCATCTAGGAATATATAACAGCAGAGAAAAGAAAAATTTCTTGTTTATTCCTCACGTGATTATGAAAGAAAAAGAACAAAGAAAAAGAAATGATAAAATGCGCATTTATCTCGAAGTCAACCTTAGTTCCTATTCCGATTTAAAATAATAAGATAAAAACAGTTGAATGTTATATCTCAAGCAAAAAGAAACAGATGTTGACGTCGAATTTTTTGCTGTAAACTATGCAGAAGCATTGCACGTTCCCATGGAAATAAATGACGGTCTTCAAATGGATGTCTATAATGTTGTTGTTTTTTATTGATAAAATTTTCTTTATTAGAAAAATCATTTTTCAAATAAACAATTAGCTTATGATCTTTTGATTGTATTCATGTAAAAATATTCATTTTATATTATCATCTTTAAGCGTTTTAGAAAATTTACTATCTGATATATATATATAAGGGAATAGATAATTTTCGGTACAATAAAATATGAAAAACTGAAAATAGGTCTCAACAAACTTCTAAGTAACATATTCTATGCTCGTCTTAGGTGACTAAAGTTTCCTTACACTTCATAGAATATTAAGAGCAACTACAAATTGTATAGTTTTGTTTCTGCTTGATTTAATTATTAAATTGACTTTTCTTATTGATAAGGCTTAAGTCATTGTTCAGCTTCGTATGGGAAATGAGTAATTAGAAACGATTCACAATACATTCAAATATGTTCACAACATTCAACTGAATTGTCTCATACTTGGAAAGAATATTCTTGAATTGATTTAATTAAAAATATCTATCGAAAAAGTATTTACTTTACATTTTATATGATAATGTAAAATTTTTCCTCAATGATACAAGGTCAAAGTTTTGAAATTTTCATTGCTTATATAAGTTTTTTATAGTAAATCTCTTGTAAAAAATCTGAGTTAAATTAAAATGCTATACAACAGACAATTCTCAAAATGTCACTTGATAAACTGACTATAATGATGTATATTTAACGAGTTCTGTTTTGTTTTGTTTTCAAACAAAACTGGTATAGACAAGCACCTTTTTTTCATTAGAAAGAGTTCTTTATGCCGTTTGCTCTTTCATAACAAGAACTAGAATTATGTTTATGTCATTTTATGAAAAAAGAAAAAAAAATATACAAGTATCTGTCAAACGATGTGGACACTTGATGAGAGAATGAAAAAAAGGAATAAAGTTTAAATAAATTATATATTATGAGAGAATATCGAATGTTGTGCAAACTCATCTATTAATAGATTTATTTTTCTCTTGTTTTATTATAGACAAAAGATTTTCTTTTCTTTACACACGCCATCAAAAAAGAAAATGACATTTGAGAGATATCAGATGTCAACAAAAAAAATTATTTAAATCGATTGAGTAAAACAAAAATTACAATTTACTTAAAAATTAAAAAAAAAAATTTCTCTCGATATGTATTGATAGTAAAAAAAAAGGAATGTTCTATTTTTCTATGCTATTCGATTATCTTTCAATTAATATCACAGTAATAAAAATTTCTATTAGATCTATTTGGTTATGATATCGAACGACAATACTAGTTCATATAGTCTTTGATATGTTTTCTTTTTACTTTATTCTTTTTTCTCGTCCATTTTACTGTCTAACCGTTTACCCATATATATTCACAAAGATGTCTGTCTTGTTTATGTGCGTAGTTTATATCTATATTTTGTTTTATGTTCTACGGCCACGGCTGTTTGTATAATCTAATATATATAAATAACTATGTGTATTAGAGGAGACGAGAAAAAAGAATAAAGAAATGAAAAAGTCAACAAGAAAATATATATATCAAAGACAATGTAAAATAATTTTATTATCACACATGATAACTAAATAAATCTTATTGAAATTTTTATTATTATAATATTTTTTGAAGTATCATCAAATATCATAATAAAAATAGAGGATTTTTTTTTCTTAATAATCACAACAGTTGTAGAATTCAGAATTCAGAATTCTATGGACTTATGTATTTTTTTTTAAACCAGTTGATTATTAGACACTAGAATTCTATGTTCCATAAGACAAATTTTACATGAACTAGCGATCAAAGAATAGTAGAATTCTGTCGAATTTTATATTCTTCACTAGAATTGAAGAGTGACAAGAAATATGTGTTAACCTCTACTAATTTTGTTTATCTTATGCTATTAGGAATAGAATTCTGGTGTAATTTTTGAATTCTTAGTCGAAGTCTGTTGTTTGAAAGGTTGATAGATTAGTATGGAGCTTAATAGTTTATTTACTAATGAGAATTTATCTTAATGAGCTAAGTCCATTGTTTATCGATTAGATTTTTAAATTCTGAATTCTACAGCTCCTCAATAATTAGACTATATAGAGAAAAGATTTCTTTAAACTTCTTATAAGGAATTAAGATACTTTCGTCACTGCTGTTGCATGATCATAACTGATTCTCTGTTTAATATTATATTCTATTTGATGATGAATAAAGCATTTAACCATTGACAGATGATAATGTTACTAATTTGAGATTATTTGATCAATTTAATATCTTTAGATTTTTCTCTATGTTTTGTATAAAATAAAGTATAAAATCATCTTTCTTTTCATTTTCATATACACATAATGATCTCATGAGTATTCTTTTTAATATTTTTTCTATTTTCTAACGGCTACAAATTTAATTCTGGAATTATATCAACACAAGAAAAATATTGTTAAAAGATTTTCAAATATGAATCGTCGTTTTCCTGATCTATACCTTTTTTTTATTGATTTCCTTACTACTGGTAAAGTAGTTATGAAAAAATCAATTTATGAAATTATTGACACATATTGAATATTCAATTTAAAGGATCATGTATCATAATGATAGATCAGAATATCTACATTCAATATTTCAAAAAATAACACACTTTTGTAGACTAAAACACCTTCAAGACAATCTAATAATCATGAGATTGATCTAAAAATCAAATTACAAAGTAAAACTCTATAATTTGATTTTTCCATAAATATCTTGCTGGTGATAAGAAAGCCAAAAAAATACGGTCATAGTTGAGGAAAGGCGAAGCTGTTTTTTTTTGGCTTCTATTAGTCTCGTCCGATTGATTCAGGTTTTGGTTATAAATATCATGTTAAGTTTGCCGATTAACGGAAAAAATTTTGAAGATCTTTATCATTCATTTTTCATATAAAAATTCTTCAAGCTATTTTTTTTCTCTATGTGTAACGACACATTCGATATTGATTGAAATATAAAGCATTTTTAGAAGACTATTGTTATCATTAGATGCAATAATAACTTTGTTCGAAATCAGTATTTAAAATGTTTTTTTAATATAAATATGCCATTTACAAGACCTGATTCGAATGTTTTATGTTTTCAATAATTAATTTAAAATTTTTTAATCATATTATGCAGTTTTATCGTTATTTTTGTATATATTTTTTTACATGCACAGTCTCTTCTATTATAATATAATTATTTTTGTAGAAGTTTTCAAATGAAAAGAATTAATCTAAAATCTTTTATATTCAACTTAAAAAAAAGCTTTTTTTTTTCAGTACTTTTTTTATTGTTAGAACTGAAAAATAAGAATTTTTCTAAGACAAACTTTAATGTATAACCTATGAAAACGATACTCATTATGATATTTATGTATATAACAGAAGGAAAAATTGTTATTAAATATTTTCTTTCCATAGAGTCTCTATTATAGAGACTATTTTTATAAAAATAATTATTGATGTGTGCATATATATAATTAAGTGAATAGGGAAGCATCATGTTCAATCATATTCACAACGTATGACATGAATATGATATTCATACATTTATATAGCTCATGTTATTGTGCCTGCTTTATTGTAAGCTTCAGATTTTTTGTTTTCATATAAAAAAAAAAAATGAGAATGACATATTTAATATATTAGTACTTACTGGGGTGTATGCAATATTTTCTTTACCAGTTTGATTAGTCTTACTTAAAATATATATTTTGAGACGTGAGATATTATAATAAAACAAATACAAATTAAAAAGATTTTTAATATTTCAATTGAACTAAATCGATATATTGAATAATACATTTGAAGAACGTGAATTTATTGCTATTTAAAAAGAATATATTAAGTTATCAATCAAAATTTACAATTTTTTAAGTTCTGCTCGCAATAGAAAACATTTCCCTTTAAACTCTCAACACAATTTTTTTTTTGAATCCTTCAAAAACAAAACTTAGTTAATAAAAATAAGACCCAATAGAAGATTTTTTACACCTGAATATAATAGAAGCCATTAGGATCTTTAATCATATTGATAAACTATTTTTCAATCTCACATGATTAACTCTTTACCTTCTTGTACTTATTGCAGTAGAGATTGATGTTGAATAAACCAAGAAAATAGTTTGATTAAGTCTTAATTATGACATAGTTGCAGTTCAATACGAGTGAAGTCATTTGACTATGAAAATATAGAATAATCAAAAATGCCTCATTTGTTTTGAATAACATAAAAATTGAATTTATTATTAAATTAATTCTTTTACGACTTTTTGCAATTATATCGTTATTCCAACTGAACATCTCCTAACTATGAATTGGTGTTTGACAAATGATTTATTTCAGAGGACAATATATAGTTAAACATTTTCAAAAGCTACTATTTACAGATTGATATTATTTTTCCTTTACCAATAAAAAAAAAACATCGTTTGAAAATAGTCATGGAATACTTTTTGACTGGTTATTAAGTTTAATTACGTACTTAACATGAAGATCGTGTTTTTCTATTAGTTTATATGACAATTAACATTACTCTAAACAAACCATTTTTTCATGTTACTTACTATAAATAAGTCAAAAATAGATTAGTAAACGATAAGCATGGCAACTTAAGCATGAAAATGTTCAGCAGCAGAAACTTAAGCATACATAAAAGAACGTAGGTTTGAATGCACCTAGAATTGCTGATGAAAATGAAAAAAAAAGGAGAAGACTAAGAGCTACACCCAAAGTCACACTATTTATTATATTTTTTTCATCAATAAGTTAAAATTTTCGAATGAGATCATTACAATTCTTCTATTATACTATAAAAATAAAAAATTTCTTTTATTTTTAAAACATATTTTTTTATTAATATTTATATTTTAAGTAAATTTATCAAACAATAATTTTGTTAAAGTGAAGATCTTTGAGAGATATGTATTATAACTTATACATCTATTAAAATAATAGACATAGTCATGAATAGAACAAATTAAAAAAATATCTAATTAATAACTGGAATAATAAACCGTTTGATAATTTGACCAAAGAAGACCAGCATTTATTATATAAGTTGCAACACAAACAAGACATAAATCTTTAAGAATAAATGCAAGTATATAAGCCAAATAAAGTGAACCAAGACAAGCTAATATAGATGAAATTAAAGCAATTTTAGTAAATAATGGTATTGGTATTAAACCTTTTGTTTAAAAAAAAAATAAATATCAATCAAATAAAAACCGTTTTTTTTTTTCTTACCAAAAATAATTTGTAAAATATAAAAAATCATACCTAAATTACCATTCGATGCATTCATCTTACTATTTTTACCAAATAAAGCATCTGTTATACCAAATCCAGTACCATATCTTAATATATATATATATTAAAAATAATTTTCTTTATCTATTGTATTCATTAATCTTACTTGCTAGTTAAAACTCGTGTACAACTTGCATTTGGTCCTAGATCACATAATGCTCGATATTTTGGATTTTTATCATGTTGTTTTTTAACATAAAATGTATAAATACATGTAATAAAACCTGTTATTCCCAATAATACTTGATTAACGATCATGTCTTTTGTTGTTTATTTTTTGAATATCTATGAAAATGAAAAACAAATATACACTGCACATTAACATTCTCTCAAATAGGCATCCAATAAATACATATAATATATAATAAATAAAGTTTTTTTTTTTTTCTTTTGAAAGACAATAACAAAACAAAGAGAATATCTGACATTAAAAAGAAAGAAAAAAACAACGTTTAATAATCGTTCACACATTGAAAGACAATTAAAACAACATAGGGGGATATTGAAAATTATTTAAATGAGCACCGATTGAATGAACGCTTTTCTTTTTTTTTTTGAGTATTTATGGTTGAGAAGTTATAACACCAACCATTTCATCAAGTTGATAGAGTAGATTGGCACTAAGTGGTAATTGATGTTGATAAGATATTGGACGAGATCGACACTAAAATATAATTAATCATGTAAATAAATATATAGTAAGAGATCAAAGTCTATATCACAACAAAAAAAGATTTCAGACATTCTAACGATTTAAATATGAAAGACAATTATGATCAATGTAATGTATTTCATTTACAAGTATCATAAATAAACTATATATTGATAAGAAATAGCATATGTTATGACATCGTATTGATAGAACGAAGGATTCAGTTATGTTGATATTCGAATAAATCAATTCATCTTTTAAGTAAAGAATGATTGTAGACTGATTCAAGTTCCACTTAGGAATTAGTAAAAAGAAAATGAATGCATAATTGAATAGGCAATCTTTTTCAGGATAAAAAAAAACAACTCAATATAAAAATAGGTATTATCCATCAAAATTATCTTTCTGAGTTGTGTCTTTGACCTACAAAATATGTCAAACCTTCAGCATTTATAATGAATGATAACCTCGAAGATGAGAACTTTTGTTCGCTACTATATATATATCATAAATAATGGAAATAGAATTTTGTATTCATATAGTAACCAAAGAAACTCACAGGATTAATACTGAAAAAAAAACAAATCGATTTATTTCATATAACAAATATTTTCATAATTTTAATACTTAGATTTGGTTATTTCTAAAGGAAGATAAACATATCGATACTCATCGTAAAGAATTTTTCTTCAATAAAAACTCAAAAAAGTAAATACATCTTCAGTGTTTTTTTTTTTTGTCTAATATATCAAAATTGTTAAATATCATTAAATATTTCACTATAATCAATCTAATCATCTAGAAAAATAAAATTTGACTTACACTTGTTTCATTAACTGTTTTTTTCTTAATTGAAATAATATTTCTTTCAACTTTAATTATATCTCTATTAATATTAATTAATTCATTTTCATTTGTATATATTTGTTTATTAATTGAATTTTCAATATATGATGTCATTTCATTTAAATTCCAAACTTTTTGACGTAATTTTGCCATTAATGGAATAATATGTGCTTCAGTTGTAAATATATAATGATTTGCACCATGTTGATTTAAATAATTATCTTCATCAAATAACTAAATAATATAATAATATAATTATTTATTAGATTTTTTTTTTAAATAAATTAACTTACTAAATATAAATATTTACATGTTTCACTAAGAAAAAATGATTCCATACGATCTTCAAGTGTTTTATCACGAACATCATGTACAGTAGCAAAACCACATCTAATATTTTATAAAAATTGAATTATTATTAATATATATATATAAACATACTCGACTTTTGTATAAAGATTTAAATTATCTAAAATATCTCTACCAACATGTAAATAAAATGGATTTTTTGTTGCTTGATATAAAAAATATGTTGATTCAATAAATTCTGGTCTTAATGGATAAAATAAAACATCAGGCATTTTTATTTGCCAATTAAAACGTTCAGGTAAAACACCAAATTTTCTCCATATTGAATAATAAAGTGCATGTAAACAAATAGCTTCATCAATATCACCACGTAAAACTTGTACAGCTGAAAATGATGCTTGTAATGCATCAATCCATGTTGTTGCTAATTGTCCAGTATGCATATTAACATTAACAAATATTGGATGAATACCTTCTTCATCCATACAATTAACTCGACTAAACAAAAATTTAAATCAAATAAAATAAAATTTATAAATATTAAACAAACCCGCGACGAAGATATTGAGTTACAC